>DWNE01000604.1:0-27317 GCA_018249875.1 Cecropterus toxeus | reverse complement strand
TGCCCCTTATCTAGGTGGTCTACTATTTTGGAAGTCAAGGCAGAAACTGCATCCTCAGTAGATATACTATGCCTGAACTGTACTAACTTGCGGAAAATGTGGTCAACATTTTAAGTTGACCATGGATGCGTTGCTACCCCTAATCTAGATTACCATTGTAAGGTGTTCAATCATTCCAAACTAGTATGCAGTAGCGCCACGAAGGGCGCCATGTATAATAGGCTTCACCAGCAAGACAATCATGAAGAAAAATAAACTACAATTATACTCCATTACAGAACTTTATTAAAGTAATTTTAAAGGTAGAGTCCTTCGGGGGTACCCTCCTTCTTGCGGTATAATACACTCTCCTTAGACTTTTTGAAATCTTCATTGGTGACCTTCATGCGCCGCTCTCTCAGCGCCATCAGACCTGCTTCGGTGCATATTGCCTGCCAAAAAAGGAAACATGTACAATAATAGTCCTAATATTAGCTTAATTCTTAATCCTTTATACCTTCTAGATAGGTAGCAAAAGTAGTCTTGAATAGTTCAAGCTAATAGATCGATTGGTCAGTTAATAATACTTAGATCTCCATCATGCTAGGGATTCCTAAGATAAAATTAAATATTTTGAATGATTTTCAATTAATTTTTTTCTAGTAAAATATAAAAACTGGCTAATAACTAGTATTCTACCTTGTTTTTTGCTTCAACAAAGACATATGGCTTTGTTAATGTGAACTCTTTACTTTATTTAAAAATATGATGTAAATGAAATGTACTTTCTCCATAGTGGCACAAAATATTATATCAGTTTTACCTTAATATCAGCGCCAGAAAGATCATCCTTAGACATAATGAGTTCAGAGAGGTTAACATCATCTGCCAATGTCATCCTTGAAGTGTGGATGGTAAAGATTCGTCTCTTGGTTTTTTCATCAGGAAGTGGGAACTCTATTTTCCTGTCGATACGGCCAGGACGAATAAGAGCCGGATCTAAGGTTTCTATTCGGTTTGTAGCCATAATAACCTAGAATTATAAAATACATTTTTAAATTAATATGCAACAAAGAGGCATTAGCCATAATAACCTAGAATTATAAAATACATTTTTAAATTAATATACAACAAAGAGACATATACTGTACTGGCAGTATGCTTTGCTACTTCTGGCATGTGTACATTGGATCAGTTTGGTCGTATACTGCTGTGAATGAATTTGGTTAAAAACCAATATGAATGCTAATTGGGTAGTTGCAGCCCATTTGTAGTGACCAATCAATAGAGTATTCATTCATATCTGCTTGTTGTTCGAACAATATAATGATTGGAGGCCGGCTTTACAGCATGCGGTCGACAGAGCGCAACCGAATTCAGGCATCACTTTCAGCCAACAATGTAAGGTAAATGCACCATAAAATGAATTACTATTGAATTAGAACACAAAAGTACAAACAATGCTACTGTTAGCTATAATTATTAAACTATTAATAGGTTCAACTATGGAAGAAACAAATACAGTTAAATTTTGTATCTTTATGAACTGTATTTACAAGCTTAATAGCTTAAAAAACTAAGATTAGCTCACCTTAACATCACCGCGTGAATCAAATCCATCTAACTGGTTGAGAAGCTCCAACATAGTTCTTTGGATTTCTCTTTCCCCACCAGAATTCGAATCATAACTGGAATAATACAAAAAAAATATATACTTACCGGTCTTAATCAAAAAAGGGTTGATAAATGAAATAAAGCATCTAGGACCTCCTACAGTCAATAGAGAAATTGGTTTACTTGGAATTATGAAATGATACATTTTACATACAAAAAATTAAACAGAAATGTGAGAGGCGAGAGAATGAGTAGTATTGTTCAAAATATTGACTTCAATTCATATTTGATGACACCAAATGTACTTGACAGACAATTATTACTTTGACATTATTTTAGTATTGAGAAGCTTTGTCTCACAACATGTATCTGCCAATTTCAATGTCTGTTAATATAAACAGAGCTTTTATTTATACCATGTAGGCCATAAATCTTATTTCTAAAATAAATTTACCGCTTTGTTCCTACAGCATCAATTTCATCTATGAAGACAATGGACGGCGCGTGTTCTTCAGCCACTCTGAACAGCTCACGCACAAGTTTTGGTCCATCACCCTGTGAAAAAAATTCACATAAAATATATAATTATATACTTTGAAGGCAAAGTTAATGATGCAAAGCTGTGTTAAAAAAATCTTGAAGTTCCTTGAAATTAACCACTTACAATGAAAGTAATCAGTAGACAATTTATTATAAATATTAATTTAGTTAAAAAAAACATTTCTTCATTAACTACATCAAAAATTGGGTTTATAGATAGGTAGATTCTAGGCTAGGTTTCTTTTATATGAATCGTAATCTGTTAATACAAAAAAACTTATCATAATTACCAAATACTTCTGAATCAGTTCAGATCCAACAACTCGGAGGAATGTTGCAGAGGTTTGATTAGCTACTGCTTTAGCCAGTAAGGTTTTCCCGGTTCCTGGAGGACCATACAAGATCACTCCTTTTGGTGGCTTGATTCCCATCTCCTCATAATACTCTGGGTGAGTTAAAGGTAACTCCACAGATTCCTAAAAAAAAAATTTGAGATGTAAGAATATATTCTATAATAGCAAATATTTTTAAAATTAAATTTTTTTGCTTTGAAAAACTATGATTTAGTTTTTCTATAGCTGATATATGGGGAAAACCTTATAAAAGTTGAAGACATTTAAGGATATTAACAAGGCATATAGGTGGATTCAAAATATCCTCTGAAAATAAAATGATAGAAGAATTTCCAGGCTTACTCCCATTCCTTATACAGCCCATGAAATACACAAAAAAAGTTCTTATTTATTTCACCGAATCTCAATTGAACAATACTAAAATGTGAATTTATGTTATCACAACATCTAGATGTAGATTTTACCTTTATTTCCTGTATTTGTGTATCCAAGCCACCAATATCAGCATAAGTTTCCTGTGGAGCCTTCTCCAACTTCATCACAGACACCATTGGGTCTGTATCATCTCCAAGCACACCCACAACAGCATGGACCTAAAATATATTTTTTAGTAAAATATTGCACATTGTGAGGTAAAGAATGTTTTTTTTTAAAACTCTACTACACAAATAAACAAACTCTACTACTTTATAATATTAAGTATAGATATATGTAGATATTCTGACTAAAAATTAAGTCTGGCTAAAAAGAGTGCAGGCTCCCCACGAGGACTGATAACCTGAAGATCATAGTGGGATACCGCTGGATTAAGGTGGGGCATAACCAGTCAGAGTTGTGCAGATTATGGGAGGCCTATGTCCAGCAATGACCTTTTAAGGGCTGATGGATGGACATTTTGATTTATTTATTTTATTTTAAAGATAAATTCACCATATTGCTGCTTTACTAATTCAATATTCAGCAATATATGTAAAACATACAGTTTAATCTAATAAACACATGGAATTAGAAACTTACTGCTCTAACTACACCATGGATGGCCTTTTAACAGTTTTTTTATTATTTTAACTTCATTTATCAAAAAGGTAAAATCACAATGCATTGTTTTATTTTCTATCTGGCTCTCCTGTTAAATTTGACAGTGTAGCAGCAGCAGCAAGCATATTTTAAAGTCTAAAATACCCTTGAACTTTCACTACTCAAAATATGAATGGAAATGAACATTCCATTGTTACATTTGCAAAAAGAAACAGTTTAAGATAAATAGTTATAACGGTGCTTAGGAAGAAAACAGTAGATCAAGTCAACTTAGTTTGTTTTAGTTTTATGCACATAAATATTAACTAAAATTTCTATGCCGAACCGAAGTCTAATAATCCCAAATGATGTCACCTTCCTTAAGTCATAGTCAACAGTAGGAAACCACTGATTTTGGAAACTTATCCTGTGAAACAATAGTTTGACTTGTGTATAACAAAATATTATTCACCTTTGGTTTGTTATAGTTGGATCATCATAAAAAGTATATTAACAATTAATATTTATCGTTTCTAGTGTTTAAATGACAATAATTAATACAGTCCATTACCTTATGATTCAGGAGCACTGAGCAGCCAGGTTCCAGCTGATCCTTGTCCACAAAGGACAGTATGCTCACATAGTGCTCGCTGCCAACTGAAGTGGAGACAATGGCATGATTGTCATCTATTATCTCCTCCAGGTTGCCCACTGACATGGGTGTGCCTCTCAGGTCATCAACCTAGTAAAAGAACAGAATTAAGTATAAATATAAGTGTAAGAAACGTAAGAAGCTAAATAATTGACGAGTGCTCAAAGTGTATTTCTCTTAATATGTTAGTAAGTATGATAGGTAAGTAAGTTGGTGTATTATAGATTAAAACAATTTTCTTTACATTTCAAGTTAATTAGACCATTTGTTATAGAGTTCAATTTGTAAAAAAAAGGTAAAACAGTGATAGTTTTATCTTTTGTCTCCTTTTGTATTTAGTGATACAATTATGATCAATGGAGAATTCCTAAGCTATAGTTTATTATAAGAGACCAAAGAAATTTACCTTAGACCTCTCTTCCTCAATCTTCTCTTCCTGGGGCTTCAGTCTCTCTTGGTTGCGGATGAATTCTTCTTCCATCAGCAAGTAGTCCTTGATTCTCTCCAATTTAAGGAGCTTCAACCTGCATCGAGTGTGGGGCGTCACTTGCGGCAACTTCAAGGCAGCATCGGGACCCTTTGCCTTACGCTTCTTCTTCCCAACCCTAGTGGGTATGGGAGGCTCGTATTTCTTCTTCTTATCTTTGTCATCTTTCTTGTCTCCACCACTACCTCCTCCGGACTGATTCTGACCCTATTTTACGAAAACAATTTTTAATATAGGCTGTGCGAGTTAACACAAATAAGACGACAATTGTGGAAGTTAATAATTCACAGTAATAAGTATTGTTCTCACCATACTCTTTTACAAAATTAAATTGTTTCCTTTATTAAATGAAACATGAACAAAATTGCTGACTACTGCCGATTACAAAGCGAAATTTGTTTTTTTCATCTATGGTCAGGTTGTTAGAGATGTTCTTTCGGTCCTGTAATCGATGTTGTAGAGTTTTCCAATTACCAGTTTTTAAATATCTTAAAAAAATCACTTGTCATTCATAATTTTAGGTTTAAGTCCCATAAAGATTTCCTGTCAATTAACGAATTATAATAAAAAAATATTAAGTGATTTTTTTAAGTGAATAATGTTCACTTGGTACAAAAATAACTTTAGAAAGACAAATGAATTGGAACGTTTTGTATTTGACGTTTGACGTGTCGATGGAGTTGTAGAAATTTATTCACAAGGATTTAGACGTTCACGTCGTGGTTGAATTAATCAATTTATGTGACTTGTATTGTACATATTTAGATTTTGATTACATTACTGTGTTGTGACATTGAATAACAATATAAAAAATGTCACAAATCCATTTATATACTCAGCTTTTGTAATTTCAACTTCCAACCCGAAGTGTTCCATAGTGTTCTTACGTCAAAATAAAATAAACTTCCAAAATGGTTTTAGCAGATTTAGGTCGGAAAATAACCACAGCTTTACAGTCCCTAAGTCGGGCGACTATAATCAATGAAGAGGTAGTGTAATATATATATTTATGGGTAAATATATGTATTAATCCGCTTATGAACGCATGTCATAGTGATTACAAATTTACGTACTATTTTGCAGGTCTTAAATTCTATGCTAAAGCAAATATGTGCTGCGTTATTAGAAGCAGATGTAAATATTCGTCTAGTGAAGAATCTACGTGAGAATGTTCGTGCAGTCATTGACTTTGATGAGATGGCTGGAGGCCTCAACAAGAGGCGAATGATACAATCAGCAGTTTTCAAAGAACTTGTTAAGGTAAAAACTTTTCTGCTTTTGTTAAATGTCCCTGGATTCTTCACGGTACTGATTTTTATGTCGGACACTTTTGTTATAGTAAAGTAATGTTACTTATCAGCTTACAAAATTTTATTGCACAATAACTTTAACCATATTATTTCAGTTCTTTATATACTATATTGTATGTTTCACACTTACTTTTCATACTTATGTTTCATAGAGTATACTTAATCACAAGAATTTATCGATATGTGTGTATATACCATAAATTATTTAATTTTACTGAGTCAATTTGATGATCAATTTTAGAGAATGTGTGACTCTCCTAAAAAAAATGTCTATTACAAAATTGATTACTTTAATAGAACATATGAAACTACATGTTATTCAAATTTACGAAACATATTTTGGACTAATTTGTTTTAGCTTTTAAATCCTATTTTATTCTTATTTTATCTCTTAGACCTATGACTATAAATTTATGTGAAAAAATATAGTATAACACTTATATATCATGTATTTTTACAGTTAGTGGACCCAGGTGTAAAGCCTTATCAACCAGTGAAAGGTAAACCTAACGTCATAATGTTTGTGGGCCTGCAAGGGTCTGGTAAAACCACAACGTGTACAAAACTCGCCTACCACTACCTGAGGAAGAACTGGAAATCATGCTTGGTCTGTGCGGACACCTTCAGAGCTGGTGCTTACGACCAGGTTAAACAGAATTGTACAAAGGCCAGAATACCATTTTATGGAAGGTACTTTTAACTTTTTTATTAAAATAGTACATTAGTATACAAATCTCCGATGGTAAGTGGACTCAATCAATGGCATCTATAGGACTTAATATCATAATTCACATGATTACTAGAAAGGAATCAAGTATTATGCATGCATCCCTCTGGAAATAGTGGCAGCAGATAGAGAACAGTGGAAAGAGTTAGAGGAGGCCTTTGCCGTAAGGCACACCGAAAAAAGAAACATTTTGATAGTGTCGTTTTTAAGTTTATGTTTTAATATTTACAGTATTTTTTTTAGTTATTGATGTCAATCAATTCGGAAAATAAAGGCTTTATTTATTTATTATTACAAAGTTCATAAAGTTTTTTTTTTTCATTCTTTCAGTTACACAGAAGTAGATCCTGTTGTGATAGCAACAACAGGTGTGGAGATGTTCAAAAAGGAAGGCTTTGAGATGATCATAGTGGACACCAGCGGTCGTCACAAGCAAGAGGAGTCACTGTTTGAGGAGATGTTGGCTGTTGCTAATGCTATTGTAAGTTGTTTATGCAAAGTATCCTTAGTTTTTATTTATTAATTTGATTAAGTGCAAGAGGTTGGGAAACTGCGACTAAATAAGTTATGCTTAAAAATTAAAAAAAATTTTGAGTACTGCTAGTTATTCACGGCATTGAGACGAAATATAACAATTGCAGGTGAGAGGCTTTTATTGTATATTACTAATATTTATATAATTCAAAAAAATGTGTTTGCAGAAACCAGATAATATAATTTTCGTGATGGATGCCACAATTGGTCAAGCCTGTGAAGGACAAGCTCGTGCTTTCAAAGAAAAAGTTGATATTGGTTCAGTTATAATTACCAAATTGGATGGCCATGCAAAGGGAGGTGGTGCGTTATCAGCGTAAGTATATCATCATCAGTTTTTAGGTTATAGGGAAAATCCTTTATCCTGACCAATGAATACATTGTTTTACAGTGTTGCAGCCACACAGAGTCCAATCATCTTCATAGGTACAGGAGAGCATATAGATGATTTGGAACCATTTAAGACAAAACCTTTTATAAACAAGCTGTTGGGTATGGGAGATATTGAAGGTCTGTTAGACAAAGTCAATGAGTTGAAACTGGATGACAATGATGAATTATTAGAAAAGCTGAAACATGGACAGTTTACATTGAGGGCTATGTATGAACAGTTCCAGAATATAATGAAAATGGGACCATTTTCACAAATCATGGTAATATTCATAAAATTTTCAAATAGAATAATTCGTAGTAATAATTTTATAATTATAAATTATAGGTATTTAACTTTCATGCAACTTGCATAGATGCGTGTTAAATGCGAACATAAATAAAAAATTTGCATTAATTTCGAGAGGGTCGGAAATTCTTATATTATTTTCTTTTTACTGTTCTAATATTATTCTATATTGTAACATCTTATTTCTACTTTTTTTTGTTATAGGGAATGATTCCTGGATTCTCCCAGGATTTAATGTCTAAGGGCAGTGAGCAGGAATCAATGGCGAAATTGAAACGCCTTATGACCATAATGGACTCCATGAATGAGGGAGAACTTGACCATCGTGATGGAGCCAAATTGTTCTCAAAACAGCCAACACGCATCACCAGAGTGGCACAAGGCTCTGGCGTAACTGAAAGAGATGTAAAGGATCTTATCTCTCAGTATACGAAATTTGCAGCTGTTGTTAAAAAGATGGGCGGTATTAAAGGTTTATTCAAAGGTGGTGATATGGCCAAAAATGTCAACCAAACCCAAATGGCCAAACTCAATCAACAAATGGCTAAAATGATGGACCCTCGTATTCTTCAACAAATGGGAGGCATGTCAGGTTTACACAATATGATGCGACAACTACAACAAGGTTCAAGTGGTATGAACAGTCTTATGGGTGGTAAATGACACTAGTTTTATTACATTTTAAAACCACCGTCAGAAACATTGTAACCTTTTATAATCAATAAAGTGTGGGCTATAAATTTTGTTTGAATCTACCTCGATATGTATGTCCTAAGTAAGAAACTTATATACTTTCAATTGTGTAATATAGTTGCCAAATACCTTAAATCTAGACGAAGTATATATTTTTTTCAAATCAAATCGTTTATTATTTGTGGAACAATAAAAGTTTTTACAAAGGTATTGAAATATATCGATATTGAATACAACATTGGCCAAAAAGAAAGAAGTCGAGGCTATGAAAAAGAAACAATACAATCAGCTGTCCAATCTGACATAAGACATTAATCTACATGACACATAATTGACAGTTGACACATTGATAAAAACAAATCTTATGAATCACAAACAAATTTAAAAAATAATTACAGTAATCTTGTCTTCTATTCGTACATTATTTTTCTTTATGTCTATCAATTAAATATAAACGAAAGCCTTACGTTAAAATTAAGCCTCAATCAAATCAAGCAAGAATATGCATGGATATTACTAGTCAAATATGGCATGCAATACATGCAGTAAAACGTTTTCACTATTGAGAAAAGAGGTAAGCATATATTGTACGAATAATGGGTTGGTTTTTGATAAGTTACGACCAAAACATTGGTTTAATTTGTAACATATATTGGTATAAGTATTACTTATTGTCTTGGATTTTTTCCAAATATATATGCATGTTAAAACTTTGGTCGTTCGACTCCTTAGATTACTGCCACATAAATTTCTGCCTAATAGAACCAACGCTTCAGTGTTCTGGCTTAAAGGGTGTCTCTGATGAAGGGCACTTCTGATGGGTGCAGGCAGTTGACCCCTTTTGCAATGTTAAATATTAGAAACCTACTGTTTCAATATATTTTTGAATTTTTAAGGAGGAGCGGGATAGCTTCTTCTCCCTCCTTTAGCAATACCCATGGGTGGACTAAGTGCTTATAATTTGCCACTTCTATAATATGTATAATAAAATATATATGATTTTCTTTTTATTTACAGAAAGGATGTCCATCTTGCGGATACAGCTACTGTTCAAGTTGTTTAAAATATAAATTATTTGTACCTAAACTTAACACTGAAGCCAAGGTAAGTTACCATAGTAGATTCTATGAAGTGCCAAGAAAATCTTGCATAGAAATAAATATACCTTCATACATAAAGTACCTATTAAAATAAATTTAATTTAGGGAGTATGAGAGTGTACTGTATTGTATGATTTGTCTATGGTTGTTACAGGTATGTGCAAAATGTGAACGTGAAGCTAAATCAAATGAAAAGAGGAAAATTGAAGCACCAGATGCATATTACAGGTACATAAAACCTTCAATAATTGAACTTATTAAGATCTTCATTGCTTGGCTATCGTGGCATTGAGGATAGAATAGTTTGATAATAAAATATACACGGAATAAATGCTAATTGCTATGTTAATAAAATAATGAAGTCACTGAAACTTAAAATAAATAACTTACTAGATTCATAGTATTTACACTTTACAAATTTTAGGAGAATAGGTGCAATGGATAGTGGATCCCAAGTTAACAATGGGAATAATGTATCAAATCCAGAATCTGGGAGCTCTAAGGATAAAGAAATTGCTGATAGGTTGAAGAAGTTAAAGGAAGATACAATTAAAAAGAATCAAGCCAGTAGTGAGGATATAGCTGACCGCTTGAAGAAAATAAAGGGAGATGTACCATCTGCAACTGATGAAGAATTGCAGTTACGGTTAGCAAATATTAGAGGTGTCCCAGTTACAACAGTACAGAGTAAGGTAAATAGCGAAATATATGACGAACCTCTTTCCTTCAGGAAGTCGGTTAAAAAATAATCATATGTATTTGGGCATGCAATTCAGATTGCGTTCAGTGACTAGTTCAGCTCACGGACATTTTAGATAATATCAGAGTCCAATTTAAAGCGAAAAAGCATATCTGCCCTTGCAAAATTTATCTATATATATTAATTTATATAAAAATTTGAATCAATGAAGCAATAGTACAGTAGTGCCGTTAACATAAACAATATGAAAGAAAAGGAAAGCTTTTACAAATGATACTTGAGTAATCCCAGAGTCACTATAATAAGCTGGGGAACTGTTCTATAATAAAATAATACAATTTGGCACTTCATAAAACCATCCGCTCAGGCTACATGTAGATTTTTCCACCCTATAAACAGGTTGATAAACATTAGTTGTCCAATGGGAAATGTAAACTATATTATCAAAAACTGCACTTGATAAAACTTTAATTTCTCGCCCTCCAAAAATTCGCCATGCTATGCCCATGGTTATAAAGTAGAAATATGTAGACATTATTGTTACACTAACCAAATGTGTTTTAAATATGACAATTACTTTATTTCCAGCCTTTTGTAATAGTGCCTGATAACAGAACAGAGCAGGAACAAGCAGATGACTTAATGAAACAATATATGGAACAGGCTAAATTAGATGGCAATTACCAGGAAGGATTTCAGGGAGTTTTAGATGATATTCAAAGTAGACTGCAAAAATTAAAAGGTCCTGCAGTAGCTGCCGATATTTCAGGAGTAAAAACACCTGATTCCAATTCAGAACCTGATAATGAAGAACAAATATTAAAGAAGATAATTGAACAGGTTAAACATTTTATAATAAATTACTTGATGTTGAAAAATACTTTATGATTGCTGTCTCTATTACTTGTATGAAGTCAATTACGTATTTGAACTCAACTATTTGACATCTTCTAATGTTTCCTTCATAATCGCTTTTTTATATTACCACTACCGGTTAGACATTTAATGTGTTCCACAGGTAATGTAGGTACCTATTATAGGGATACAGTAGCCTATATGCTGCTTTAGTTTTTAATCTCAAAACATTCACATTTTTTGTCATACAAAGGGTACAAAGTCTTTTGATTGATTGATCTAAAATAATATACAAAGTAATTGGCTATATTACAATTTGATAAGCATTTCATGTTTTATTCAATATTTTTAGGCAAAAGCTGAATCAAGAATGGAAAGTGAAATGGATGTTCCTGTATTGGATGAATTACCCTTTTGCGAGATTTGCAATGAAGATGCAAAGATGCGGTGTCTTGGTTGCAAGTATTTGTTTTGTAAGAGATGCTTTCTGGAACACAAGGATGATGATGATGGCTGCGATAAATATGAACCTTATAAACCACCAAAAAATATTTAAAAATAAATATGTTCCCACTTTGTTAGTTATTGAATGTGGCAGATATTTTTTTTTCTATATGGGTACTAACTTATTGTAACACTATCATGCAGGCATGGGTTACACCTGTTAAAATATTGTATTGAAAAATATGATTGTTTGCCATAACATGTGCTGTTAGTAGATGTATATAAACCGATGTATTCAGATCATGTTTTTACACAAAATTTAAATATTATTATAGAGTTACATATTTAATAGCTTGATTAATTGTTTATCTAAAATATAAGCTTTAAAGAAGAAATATTTTTGCTATATAGTAATTAATATTCAATAAAACTAAATATTATGCTTCAATTTTATTTGAATAAACTTTGTATTAAAGAATGTATTTTAATACATTGTATGTGTTAAATAAATAAGTTGGTTAATAAATATCATTTTATTTCTTTTTTTGTTTTAATTCTTCTAAAACATGTGGTAATATCTGAACCAAATCATCTGCAGATAGAGTATATTCTTTTTCTATCCATATTTGCTTCAATTTGTTTATAATTGTACTGTACATTTTTCCGGGTGGAATTTCATGATTTTTCAGCATTTTACCATTAACAGGAAATACAGGTATTTTCCAGTTTTTAAATTCCTTTAATAAGTTTTCATCACCCCGGTATTTTAATACTTCAGTTACATAATCTACAGCATCCTTTTGTTTCATTTTAGTGTTTAATACTAATTTTTCATATGGTCTGAAAAACACACGACATATTTTTATTTTTTACATCCAAAAATATACTAAAAAAATGCACAAAAATGAGAAGTCTTCCAATTTTACACAAGTGTGAAGCTACTAAATAGATTTTCACTTTAATAAATTGTGCTCAAAATGAAGTCAGTACAACAGAACATAAAAAGGTTCCATCTGCAAAACGTCACATAGATTTATATAAAAAAAATCCAATAGGTATTGAATTAATTTACAGCACTGATACAAATACAAAATATTTATATGATAACAGCAATTCATCGAAAAGAATGTTAGTGCTTTGCCAATAGAATACACTTTACATAAAATATCTAAGTTACAATTGAATTTATATAACATTCAATCATATCACCTTCGAATCCTTAACAAGCATGTAAAATTAAATTAGAAAAACGTACAACTTTTACTCACAATAATGGCCTTGTGTCTACTTTTTCCTCTCTATGTTCAACAATAAAGTATGTCATGTCTCTGTCGTATCCAGAAAATTTAAGTCTACTATGGAGTACTGTGACTTCATCCATATTGTTTAATAATGCTGCTATGTAGCTCATTGGATGCAGATCTAGATGTTGACTTCTGCTTATTAATTTATCCAATTCTTCAACATTTGGGTTAATGATACCTGTAACAGTATTTTATTATTTCCAATGACCGACCAGAGCTGGTATTTCCAGCTAAAATAGGAAGTATGTCCCTTACTATTCTTTAAGTATCTCATCATTTACATCTTCCATAAAACTACTACAAATCAAAAAGATTATATACGACACTTTATAGCTTATTGTTTAATGGAGATAATTAATAAACAATTTGAATGTGATAATAATGAATTTGACGATCCCTGTGGCGGAACGGTCACCATACATTTAATACGCAGTAGGTCCCGGATTCGATCCCCAGCCAAACAGGCATCTGAATGATGAGTTTAGATTTCTGTTCTGGGTCTGGGTTTTAGTGTATTCGTCTTTGTGTGTCCATGGTACCCACGACACAGGAGGAAATCCTAGTGTGGGGCTATGAGTGTAGAAAGCATCTTTTTTAATGTCAAGCAAAGTCATATTTCATTAGGATTTTCTCCTGTCGTGGGTGCTATGGACACAAATAGATAAATACACAAACACCCAGACCCAGAACAGAATTCTAAACTCATCATTTACATTTTGTCTGGCCAGGGATTGAACCTCCTGCGTGACAGACTGGTATGGTGACCGCTCAGCCACGGGGGTCTTCAGAAACTCTAGATTCAAGGTGAATTAATTTACTAGTCAATGATCAAAAAAATTGAATTGTACCTATATATTTTCCAATGTCTAAACTTATTATGAGCTTCAACAACTCCCCAGCAAAATTCCCTTGCAACATCTTTTTTAATTCAGTCCAAATTCGTTCTCCAGATATATTTTGGAGGCCTTCAGCATTCTGGCGAATTATATCTAGTGTATTCTGATCATGCCTGTTAGCTTCTTTTGCTATTCTTCCGTAAAAACGAAAATATCTCATTATTCTCAGGTAATCTTCTTTTATTCTAATATCTGCATCTCCAACAAATGCAACTCTTCTGTTTTGTAAATCTTCATACCCATAAAAATAGTCATATACAGAACCATCAAATCCTGCAAATGAGCATATGAAGTAAATAATTTGACTTAAATTGAAACATTTAAATATTTTCATATTTAAATAACTTATGGTTTTAAAACTATTAAAATTGAAATTTAAATACAATTTGCCTTAAAACTTAATTAAATTAAAAGCAATTTCTTGGCACAAAGACATGATCATAGCTTCTCCTTAACTATTAGGCTTTCTGTATTCATATGTATAAAAGGCAATTCCGACTCACTGACTTATATATCAAGGCACAGCCGAAACTACTGAACCTAGAACCTTGAAATTTGGTTCAGAGGTTCACTTAATGATGTAAGTGAGCGATAACAAAAGATTTTTAGAAATTCAAGTCCTAAGGGGGTTAAACAGGGGTTAAAAGCTTGTTGACAAGAAAATATAATCTACCTAAAAACATAGAATTTATAGTCAGATCTCTTCTATTAGCATCTAACTTCCAATCCTTAGTGAATTCAACTTCAGCATGTCTGCCATCCGTGACCATATCAATTCTCAATGTTGTAACCTCAAAATTTTCCTTATCGTTGATCCTTGGAGTGATTGTTCCATGCTTTTCACCAGTCATGTTGATCATCCTTACATTTTCTTCAGTAAACATATCCTTCATCTGTTGAGGAGTTGCAGTTGTGGCAAAGTCTAAGTCCTTAGGTTTTTGCCCCATCAATATATCCCTACAAGGAACATAATTTTGTAAAGATAATACTTTCGTACTCATATGCTTTCTATACACTTATAACCCCACACTAGGATTTTACTCCTGTGTTGTGGGTGCCATTGATACACAAAGATGAATACACCAACACCCAGATCCAGAAAAGAATCTAAACTCATCATTCAGATGATTATCTGGCCGGGAATCAAACCTGGAACCAACTGCATGTCAGACCGGTATGGCGTTCCCTCTGCCAAACGGGTCGTTGTCCACACTTATATAGTACCAAAGCATAAATTCACAATTTTTAATAATACTTAAAGCTAGCAATTAGTTACACAGGCTACGTAATTGGAGTGTCATTCTTATGTAACCATGCTTAGGTACAATTTTATTATAATAGTAAATAGTAAACTATTATCTGTAACAGATATGAAGAATGAACTATATATAAATCTTCTATTGCAGTTAAAACTATCTGTGCTGTCATAGTACTATTTGTACATTGTGAAGGACAATATGAAAATAACTGTATTTAAATAAAAAATGATTTTTTTTAATGATGACCTGAACAGCAAATTCCACACAGGTTTCAAGTTACTACCTGGGTAGTATGTATTGTAAAATAATAGAATACATACTACCTGGATAGTATGTATTCTATTTTACATTAGTACAATAAAGATCATTGATTACTATGGTCGTCAGAATATGATGCAATACGAACCTTACGGCGCCACCGGCCACTCGAATTTCATGTTGGTATTTATCAAATAGCGATTTTAAGACATTTACTTCTTCAGTAAAGATACTTTTGAATTCTGGAGTGTCGAGTACTATAACTACAGGGTTTTCACGACACTTTAGGTCCATGTCTATCCTTGATCGAATCCTGATCCTTTTATTTACTTTAGCTGTGCTGTATGCCTTAAAGTTTCAATACAGTAAGGTTAGAACATTAAAACGGTGTCTTACGGAACTTTGCTTATTTTGAGAAATAATAAAGAGACAAACCATACAATATAAGTAATATAATAGTTTAAACTTACTTTCATACACACAGATTGATGTAGTTTTAGTAACGACCGAAAAATATACATACTAATCACATCGTAAAATTCACTTATGCGAGGTTAGTATTGGTAATTACTGTTAATAAATTTGAATAAACAGCTTAATTTTTTTGAGGTGTTTCTCGTGTATTGAATAATATTTTGGAGTTTTTATACTGAAATAAATAAACCGAGAAAAATAAATAGCCGCAAAATTGACAAAATAATAGTTCTATTCTATGAATGAATGAACCACAGAGTATTAAAAATGTCACATTTTAAAACGTTCTGCCATACATGATACAATCCTGCATTTTATCAGTTCTATGTGGAAATGTTCTATATGGAAATTCAATGAATATAAAATAATAAAACTATATAGAAATATAGGCAATAACCCTCGAAGGATTTACTAGTTAATACACAAATAAGAGTTTGAAAATTCTAATAACGTACGTGCGAGAAAGTATGTGTATCGTTGCTACGTATCAAATTTGACTCGCGTATACAGAATTGCGGTAAAATTTGAACTTTATTTCGTCAAAATAACTTGAGGAAAAAATATTTTTAGCGTTAGCAATCTTGCAATCTAAAACACGGAACAGTTCTTAATACTTATATATACAATTTATTATGTTTTATCAAAAATAAACTTATATTTTATAAATAAATGTTTTTTGCAACATACATTGAATTTTATTACCCTATATAAATAAAAGACTTGTAGCTGTTTTTGAAAGTTTAATTATCTGCTTTAGAAGTTAGAAATCTATAAATCTAATTAAATACATTTACAGATTTGTAATCCCTGTTCCTGTGATCATAAAATAGCATGAATCATTTGCCAAATCTGGTGCAAAAATAGTTTTTAACTCTCTCAGATTTTGCTTCCCTTCAAGTGTAAATTTATCAGATATAGTTTTTTTGACCCAAAAACGATATGATATCATATTTGACCATGCCAGGCCTAGAGATGGAAGCAATTTGGTAGCAGAGTCATCAAAATTAGCTGTAACTTGATTGATACAGAGAACGGTTAAGTTATACTGTTGTGCTATTTTTATCAACATTATTGCTAACTCTCTTAATTCTTCAGCTCTTTGTACATAGTTAGTGGTTTCACATCTGAATGGTGCAGCAACTGAATCTATAACAACCACTGATATTGTATGTTGCTGTAACAGTTTTGGGAGCCTTACTCTAACGCAGGATAGTAGATCAGGCGCCTCATAAACATGTTCCACAAACATATTGTTACCCAATTGACTATTATGTTGACAAATACTTGTATGTATTTGGTTATATCGTATTATAGGGAATAAATCTTCAGTACATATGTACACACTTCCATCGGTGGCATTGTTTGCTGACAGCTGCATACCAAGTTGGGTCTTACCTGAACCACTTTCACCATAAATTTCTACCAATACCCCTCTCCTAAGGCCTCCATTTAGTAAATTATCAATCGCTGTGCAACCGAATTTTATTTTATCGTCTTTTCCATGTATTAATTTATTGCAAGTGGCACTTTGCGGGCTTAAATTTTTTGCCACGATACTTTTCAAAAATTCAATGTCGACTGTTTGTAAACCAGTAAGTTTCTTTATATCCCATATAGACAGAATCATTATTTGTTTTGCAGTACATATTCCAGCTCCTTCAATTATTTCAAATATTTTTTGCGGTAATATTTCTTTTAAAAAATCCATTTAGATACTTTAAGTATCTGTAACAAATATTATCACTCTATGTTTCCAATTAGTTTTCGTTTCATTTATTTCACTATATGTGCCATACTTATTTATTAAATGAAATTATTGAAGTAATTAATTCGAAACTATTTTTCTGGCCAGAAAACAAACTTTGAAAAATGAAAAGTTTAAAATTTATTGGCTCAAAACGTCAAAAGTGTCTTTTTGATTTTTTTTAAATGTTTTCTACGGCTTTGGGCTAACGCCTTTAAACCTCACTTTATTAATACCCATCTTTTTTCGCCTTCAAAAGTGTCAAAAACTTTTCCTCAGATTGAATAATTAAGGACACGAACCATGTAAAAATACCTTTCCTCGCTACTAAGGCTACTAAAGGTACAATGTACCCAAAAATAATATTTACTCAGGTATTTGATCATTATTATGTTACTTAATATAAGAAGCGTTGCTAACTATATACTTATAAAGAATAATACATACCTATTTTAATCCAAATTGGCAGGATTTGTAAACGAGTGACAAATGTAGGGTTGTGACTTGGCTGGGTAAAAATCGATTTTTATGTTAATCGATTTTATATTTTAATCAAACAATCGACTTTCCAAAATTCAAATGTGTTGCTAAAAATAATGTTTAAGTTTAAAATGTTCAAATTAAATTGGCCGCGACAATGTAATTTGAACTTATTATTCAACGACTGACAGATCTTGCTGACCCTCGGCCTCACTTTGTAAAACTCGCACTTGACACTTATTGTTAATGTGAATATTAACCGGTTCTTCAATGATATGATATGAAAAATGAATACATTTGTATAAAGAAGGTTTTATGTTGCCAATATAATGATCGGAATATACAAAACATTCAGTAAAAAAATCGAATATATTGGTACATTGCTATTGGTTAACAGTACATTAGACGGAAATGACACATCCCTAGCTCAAGGCTATTTAAGTTATTTATTTATATGTCAAAGAATATGAAAACAAAAAGTAAAAGCGTATTAAATTTATTATAAAAAGAAGACCCTTTGACCTTATTACACATTTTGATAAAGCTAAGATAAAGTAAGCAATGTCGTTAAGTCGAAATTTATATAATGCTGTCTGTGTAGCGATAAACTTTCACCCCGCGAGATCGGTTCGCGCGCCGCTCGTGGCAATCAATGCCAGCGGCAGTAGTACCTGTAGAGTTGCCGGGTTCGCTAGCCTGTCCGCGACATCGACTAAAAGGAAAATGGTAATATACAATTCTGTCCTTGAAATTTTTCCTTAATCTGACGTGTGCAATAGTTGTGTTGATGTTAAAAATGAATTGTTCTATTGGAAGATTTTTGTTTTTATACATTTTAATATAAACTTGTTTTAGGCTGATAAACTTACGTCTGAAGAACGAGATGGACAGCTCAAACCGCTTCTGGCATCTGGATGGAAAGTGCAAAGTAACAGAGATGCTATAGAAAAGGAATTCATGTTCAAAAACTTCAATGAGGCTTTTGGTTTTATGACGAGGGTAGCTCTACTTGCTGAGAAGATGGATCACCATCCGGAGTGGTTCAATGTTTACAACAAGCTCCAGGTAAATTTTATTGTCTAATAATATGCATCATTTATATTTTACTATATTAATGCCTAGTACACAAGTTAATATTTTTTTGTTGTTAAGCTAAATAGAAAGCAATAAAGATAATTAAAAAGTTTTAAATGTGAATTAGTAAACAAAATGATTTTGAATTTGGTAAAACAATATAAAGTCGACGGCCAATGGTTGATAATGACCATAATGATAATTGTGAGATTTAAAATTTGAGGATGTTTTAATTGATAACACTTAATGTCATCAATGGATACCAAACAAGTTAAAACAAGATGACAAGAAAAATATTTAAAAAAAATCTGTTGAAATGAGAACATCGTCCTTTTTTTTAATTGGTTAAAAAGGTACTCACTCTTTTAAATCTGGTTATTTATTTGTGAGTTCAGACATTTTGTATAAAATTGAATTAAAGAATTGAAAACTATGTAAATTATTTTTTATTGACAGTCTATATTCTTAAAAAGTAATGTATTAAATAAAATCTATTTTTTCAGGTAACACTGTCTTCTCATGATGTGAACGGACTGAGCAAAAGGGATATCAAAATGGCTACATTTATGGACAAAACCTTCCAGTAAAAATAATGGGATTCCATTATACATATGTGTTGTGGAAAATATGTTACAATAATTTATGTTGCTGATATTATAAATATATAACTATGTTTAAATGTTATTCTAAATTTTATTTATATACCCTCTTTTGGTTTAATATTGGAAGTCATAAAAGACAATTTTGTTTTATTTATTAAAGTACATTGGTCAGTACAAATATTAAAGAGAAAGGAAGGTTGCATTGACATACTTTAGTGTTGAATATTCAATGTTACAAAATGGCATTGTTACTAAAACTTAATTATTAAGGTTAGAAATTCATTGTATAATGTAAAATTTTGTGCCTAATATTACCCGTCTTGAAGGACCAATTTTTAAATAATTTAAAAACTATTATTTCGTGTTCTGTCAAAAATAGGAGGGAAGTATTCAGGGATTGCATCCGATGGCGAACTTGTATCGGTGGCCAAGACCCTCTGGGTTGCTGAGCGAATGGAGTAGTAGTAGTGTTATTTCATATTTAATAATACGCAACCTTTAATTATAGAGCCAGTATTATAAATCATGTTTGAAATGTTATATAGAATTTATTTGCAGGACTTATAATTTTAATCGATGATCTTAGTACTTTTAGTGACCGACCGAAAGTTCGGTTTCGGCCATCTTTGGCCAAAAAATTTCATCGTGTAATTTTTTTTAAAGTTTAACCAAGAGTAAAAGACACTACTTCAATAGATTTAGTTTATACATTCATTATATAAAAATATATGTATTTTGTTACATACTGTAATGAATTTCTATTTATTTATTGTAACACTATTTAATTGTCTGTATGTATATAAAAATAAATGTGTTAACATTCAGTGATATCAGTTTCTAATGGTAATTTAGAATATCTTTACGTAAGTTTCGGTTTCGGCCGAAAATGAGAGCCGGGCCGAAAGTTCGGATCGGTTTCGGCTAAAAAAATAGTTTCGGTCGGATTTTATACACATTTCCTAACATAACATGGACATGTTCTCTTGTCGTTGAATGGTTCTGTCTCAAACGCGGAGGTACAGGGATATGCGCGTTCTATGATCCTTTTGAGTTCCAGTGCATGCTCTAAGCCTCTTGTTTCACACACTAGTTTCTTCTGTAATTCAAATATTTATTTCAATAAAATACTATTCTATTACATTTTATAAAAGTATTTGGTACTTATTTGTTATTTGAGTGCGATTTGTTTGCGGATGAATGGTCGGAAATATTGTATGTATGCTTGAATGTAATTGGTTTTCATTTTATACCGTTTTAATTGTAGTAAATAAATAACAAACGTGTTATTTTACGGTTTTGTATAAATAAGAACGAAACCCTTCGTGCGTGAATCCGACTCGCACTTGGCCGATGCTTGGAAATGTTAGTCTGGAATTTTAATCCCGAGTGGGTGTAACACTTGTTAATTCGTGTAACAAGTATAATCACGGACAGTTGGTTATACAATCTATAAATCTAGACATAAATCGTGTTAGAACAACAAAGGAAAGGCCGACACTAAAAAAATAAAACGATAACATAACACCTAATTAGAGCGCGATCTAGCCTAAAAATGGTCTCGACTCAAAACCGGAACGGAAGCCCGAATGGTAATTAATTTAATGAATCGTAAGCAACGAAAGGAGTCATGCTGTTTTACAAATCACTTCAATTAGCGATATTAAAAAGCCGGTGTGATAACTGTTGTTGGCGTGACGAGGCCTATAAGGGTATTCCTGGCGCTTTTTTTACTGCGACTATGCGACTTTTGATTAGACGTCTGTAAATTTTCCGTACATTGAGTTTAGGTTTGAGTTTTTGAGAGAGACAATCAAAATTAGATGGAAACATTGCTCTGTAATTTAAATTATGTCGATAATTGATCTATAGTAAAAAAAAAAAAAATTCTGTCAAATGCAATAGTGCTACTTGCGTAATATAACTACGACTTTTGTTTAAATTACTTCTACGTTATTAGAACAACGTCAAGAAATAATGGAATAAGGAGAAACATTTGTGATTGAAATCACAAATAACAAAAAATATTTTTATATTAACCACGTTAATATTATTATCATAGATCAAAGTTTACGCATAAAATTAACACGGTTCAATAAATATTGTAATCCAAAAAGTCTCGTTTCTTATTTTATTTCTCATTTCCTACCAAATTATCTAGAAGCATATTGCTTCTTGGTTATTGAATAGTTCTTCTAAATTGTTTAACAATTCGCATGTTTAGCAGATGCTAAGCATGTTTAATATGAGAATTAATCGCAAAGTCGTATAATGTTCAGTAGAAGTTGTGCAATCGACCTTAGAGCTTTGTGCCCTCTGGGACCGATGAAAGGTCACATCGTTATGATAGCTATTCTTTTGTATTTGTTTCCTTTTAATAAAACAATCACACGGATTTAATAAATCTGTAAAAAACTAAATTTGCTTCTGACGGCTTGACAAATGGTTAAGCTGTAGACGGACTTATAATTGAATTACAATACAGAAGACGATTTTAAAACACTAAAGTAATATTACGATTTCCAAGAACAGTTTCCGTTTTTTAAATTATCCGTAAGATTATAACAATGGACAAGCGTGCGTCTTTATCCTGAAATACGTGTAAAAAGTCAAATGTAAACTTTTACAATTAAATGTAAAATCTGTAAATTTTACAACTATTAAAAATTAAAATTCCATCACAAAAATGAAAGCTATATTAAAATTATGATTCGAAGTCTTACCTGCAAATGGCGCTTTGGCTGTACGCTGGACCCTCTGTCACGGACAGAGCTTGACCTACTTGGGTCTGGGTCAGCCCAAGACCCAGGCGCCGTAGCTTGAAAGCCTTGGCGAACTCCTTGATGTCCTCCAGGTTGATTCCATCCACCACGTTACCCGACGACTGACTGATAGTTGGTTGATCTGGGAATGAAGGGATTTTGTTAGTTTTTGTTGTAGATGAAGGTTATACAAGAACTAATTGGTAGCAATAGGTGGTAGAGTTTATCGTTATAATGTATACAAAATTGAAGTTTATATATGTCCACGCCCTATTCATATCTTACTAGTTGTATCACACTCTTTCACTTGCGTTTAACAAACTGACAAAAATCATGTACGACTTTTTATAATAACATTTTATAGAGTACATAGTTTTTAATGAAATAACGAATAATTGTTATCGTTACATAAATAATAAATATGATATATAGTCTTCGATCACTTAAAAGAAACTATATAGTCCATCTTTCAAAATAAACTCAGTAGTTTTATTTAACGCCATTTCAAAAACAAAAACAAACAGACAGATAACAGAAATTGTTATTATTGTTGGTATTTAGTCCTCCAAACTATTTTCTAAACATAATTGACATATAGAGGCGTGGAACTTTCGTTATTATTGCATACAAGGATATGGATATTTGTATTTAGGTTATGTCTAATTTACAAGTACATACATTTACATACAAGGGAACCGGGATTGACAAGGTTATCGTTCATAAGTATTTAGACTAATTTGGATAAGTCCTCACAAACTTTCATAGAACTATGTTTCGGTATCAGCAATCAATCGTATGAAATTAAAATGCTAATAAACTTGTATAGGCGTTTACTTAAACCAAAAGACAAGCGTAGAAAGTAGTCATTATCGCCTATGGAAAATTGCAATACACGAGTCGCCAATGCCTCGCCAGCTCTGAAGGAGATTTTTTTCGCATGTTTTTTAAAGAGCATGTCATGGCGCTACGGGAAAACCTTGGGAGGAAGTTCAAATTTCAAATTATACATCTTTTACAAAACGGATTAGTTAAATATATTTTACGGCAAAAGAAGATATAATGCTGAATTAATTTACGAAAGAAATATTTAATTACAAAACCTTGTTTAGACGTGATTTGACGACTGGTGTGGCAACATGTCGCAGTTCTGAGTCTGAGTAGCGAAATTATAGGCAGGTTTAGCGGGCAATTTATGTAATTAGTAGATGGTAGCGTTCCTAATTATGCGGAATGTCATTAGCGAGACGCGGCCCGCGAACCACCCTGCTTAGCTAACCGATGACAAATTACTTTCCCTATCTACCCCCGCTAGTTCGGGTCTGTCTCCATGGGCTAAATCAGAGAAATTATCAAGGTAATATATATATTTGTATAGAAAGGGTTTATACCTAGTTTAGTTAATATTAACAATCTCTATAGATATTGAATATTTGGTTTAAAATCTACTTTTTATCTGATTAAAGTCGTTTGCTAACAAGTATGTAGTTCACTTGGTTGTAAATGGACATCTGTAAGCAATTTCTTATAGAAGATGGTTTCTATTTGAAGTTGATGATGTTGCGTTGCTGCCCCCGAGGACTAAGACGGTCGCCTCATATACAAGTGACCCGGCAACTATTCCTTTATGGGAAATTACTACTACTTTGAAGGAAATTAATTCGTTATACACCCTTTATCACATTGTTTCCTAAGATAATATAAAAAAGAAATGGTAATGAAAGTAGCAAATAAACATTAGTTAAAACACCTGTTTATAGCTACCGATGATATTTGCGAAGAAGATAGTTTTATGAGAATTGGGTATTACTTATTAGTAATAATAGACATTTCTATAATTTTTGAATTTTTATCCGTTTGTCTGCGGGTTTCAAATCGAATGAAACTAAAAGTATTGAGTATAATTTTAAGAACGTGTTTTTTTCGTTTAAATCCTTCCTCTTTATCAAAAGTTCTACAAATTAAAGCTATGCGATATTTTTAAAGGCGCATGAAACGCTGGACAAACCTAACAGAAATACAACGCGTCGACGAAAACGTCAACCGTTGACACACGAATTCGTCGAGCACAGTTTCGATAGTTTCGATTCGTCGTAGCGCGCCCGTGGAGACAATCCCGAAGCAGTAGTCTGCACCAATTAAGACAAGGTGGGGTTGGTAAATTGCCAATCGTTTCTCCATTTACCGGTGTACCAAACGCAGACGAATCCTAATTTCGTTTATGTACCAATGAAACGTTATTGTATTCGGCATCTTGCCTCTTGTTTAGTGATGTAATGACTTTTGCGATTTGAGGGGGAGCTGTATACGATTGGATATTAATATGATTTTTTCAGTCGCTGATTGGATGGGATGCGGTCATAATATTTTAGAAGTGGGATTGAGTGACGTTTTGTAATTTTTGGGCGCTTGTTTGCAATGGAATAAGTACATAGAGAACTAAATGTAAGAAGACGAATTTCGTTAAAGTAAATACACACCTCTTTAAATATCACAATATGTAATTATATCAAAGTAATTTAAGCTAATTATTGTATTTTTAAATATTTATAAACGTTATAGATAGATAAGGTCCTGACTTCTTGTTATAGTTATATATATTTTCATGTACCTGGAGTGATGGATATTAATAAGGTCTTATATGTTTGTAATTTGATGTAAACTGAACACCCACAAACATCCAGGCAGAGGTTAAAACTATTAGGCAACTCTTTGGCCGCCCAATTACTTCGAATGGCATTAAGAGGCGCGCCCATTAATTAACTCGCGAAGATAAGTCAATTGGCCAAGTAACATGGCGGTCCAACTCAATAACAATAAGTAATGCATCAGATACCGCACTCTTAATTGTTTAATACATGTTATAAATTAATTAGACACAATTAGAGATCGCGTGTCGGTCTCTACGTTTATTGACCCGTGTTACGTGTAAGCGGACAATTTAAAAAAAACGTACCAATTAAGTGTTTTCGGCTATTACGACGTTGGTACCGTCTACTTTCTTTACGAATTGGAGTGTTTTTGGAATTTTTGTAATTATTGTGCGAGCTTTCCGGTATGTGTTACTTTAATCGTATTTCATGTTTACATGTGTATCATTTTTATAATATCAAACGAATATACATTTGATAGGAATATAAAAGCGCAGGAGTAAAACCACTACGTACGTTATTCTGCGTTCTGAAAAATCTATGCCATATCATCCTCTAAAGTTTAGAGGATCACATGACTATAGTTTAGAGTCTAAACTACGAGTGTATAGTACAACTGTTTCACATCGTTTTTATGAAGATTTTTTAGAAATATCGTAGTATCAAACGAGCATGAAGTTCAGTTGACGGTAAGTGGCTTCTACCGCCCTTGGATTAGTCTTACCTAAAATTAGCTACAGGTTGCCACCTCTAAAAACTTAGTTTTATTTATATATTTTATTTATTTATCATTATTAAACATGTAACAGTTGAAAATCCTCGGATAAGTATTTATGCCCTACCGCACCTTATAAAGCAGTATTTGACATTGCTGCTCTTAAACAGAAATAAGTGTGGGTTGTCGTGGTGCCTTCATAGTCGAACTACTAAAGGGCTCTACACTCAGATAGAGAGGAGTGTAGGCCATAGTCTCTACCGCGCATCCTTATTGCGGATTGCTCAACGTCATACAACCTTGAGATTTTTTTCTGAAAACTTGCAGGTGTCACACCTATTTCTAGCGAGCAGCGTTTCTTGCGTTTAGCTGGAAGGGTGTGGTTGCCGGCTCACATATGTATGAGGGGACCATCTTAGTCCTCGGAAGTAGCAATGCATCTGTGATCGACTTCAGACAGAATCCCTGTTCTACATATATGACGATGTTTACAGAAGCCCATGGGTGGCAGTAATCACTTACCATCAGGTGGACTGCATGCTCGTTTGCAAAGAGGTTTGTGAAATTCCATATGACGTTTTACTTCACTGTAGTAGGAGCCGTTAAATTATTTTTTTATCCATACATAACATTGAAATATTATATTTCCGTCTGTTAACAATGACAATGAAGATTGATGTTCGAACACTTTCACACAATTTATTTTGATTATTGTTAATAAAAAATAAAATATTAATGACCCGTACATTATAGCATACCGCGGTTTTACTACATTTAGGTAATTAACTTAATAATTGCTGTCGGTAAAATTTAACAAATTAGTTCCACTGATTAGAACCGGACACCTGCTATGCCGAAACATTATCGTTTATAACAAAATTTCGCCATAATTACAGTGTTTTGTGTGTGAAAGGGGTTTGTGGAAATGCCTGCGAATTAATTATTAGGTATCATTAATAAAACTATTAAGGCCGCTCCAAGGCTCTGGATTATTAGTGCGTTATTCCGCATTTGCAATACCAGTACCTTCTTGGGCACAAGCTGTTTACTATTTTAAAGTTTGATGAACAACATGTATCACTTTCAATGCTTTTTTATTAGGATTTTTTATTATGATTTTTATTTATTTATTTTTCATTTGTTTAATTTATTTATTTTTTTATTATGATTTTTATTATTTTGGATTTTTTTTATTAGAATTTTTTATGAGGATAACTTTCGATACAGTTGAAGAACATTAACGATATATATAACAATAATAAGAATTAAACATTATAGGAAAGTATAGATAATTCTATTATTACTAATTCTCCGGCCTCCAAACAATTTTTTTGCAAAAAACTACGCCGTACTAACACGCGAAACTTGTTTTTATTACATGTAAAGTTATGTTCATAGATATTTTCAATCACACAGTAGG
>DWNE01000603.1:0-27339 GCA_018249875.1 Cecropterus toxeus | reverse complement strand
GACTTCATATAGAACCCCTGTTCTATATGAAGTTGCTTACAAATGTCCATGGGCGGCAGTAACCACTTACCGTCAGGCGGGCTGCTTGCTCGTTTGCTACTTCATATTTATAAAAAAAAAAATCCAAAATGGCCGCCGCATCAAAATGGCGGAATACATATTTTTGTCCAACCCATCTGATATGGGTATCAAATGAAATAGCTTAATTTGTAGAATTCTATACAGTACGGAAAAAAGCTTGTTTTTAAAAATACTTTTTTCTATTAACTTATTGTATTATATGTATGTATTGTAAGCGTTTAACCACGAGAATACATTTAGTTATATTTTTTATTCAGTAAATATTGATTATTATGCCAATGTTTATGTTCACTTCTTACACTAATACTTTTAGGTTTTGTCAGTAATTAACGAAATGTATTGTTCTTACATTGAATAATTTTACTTAATCATAATTTGTAAGAAACAGTTTTGTATATTGATATGGACTGTTGGTTTAGAATATGGTATATGTATTGTCATTAAGTTTGGCTTCCGTACTGATCCGGTTTTATGTCCACGGCTAGATTATTTTTGGAATACCTTTACACGGAAGGTCTGAATCCTAAATAATTCTCTATAATATTCTCAATGGCGTCTGAAAGGTAAAAGCCCCCTTTAGGCTAGCGTTTGTACAGCTTTAAACAGTGAGGAGTAGGAGAGATCAGTCCTTTTTGCTCCTCTGTGAGCGTTATAGGAACCCTCTGAACCAAGGCTTTATAAAACCTAGTCATTAAGATATATTTTTAGAATTCAAACGTAATATTAACCTATGTGAGTGTTCACTTATCTTTACATCGCATTTGAATTACAAATATATTTTAGTTGCCTAAATTAGAAATCTATTTTTATAAGATGGAAGTGGCAACTGTGCATACAGGTGTGATGGTGGTAAATGATCACTGTCACCAATGGACACCTATAAGCCACTCCAATTAGAACAAGGGTTCTATCTGAAGTCAATCACAGATGGGTTGTTACCTCAGAGGACTAGAATGGTCGCCTCATATGAAAGTCCAAATCACAGCGTTCCACAGAAACGCAAGAACTGTTTTACACTAGAAACAGGTTTATATATATTTTTAATATTTATTTATTTTTATATTTAGGTATAGCGATGGAATCACCTCGGTCACACCATACACTGTCTACTAAGCAAAGCTACTCGTAGTTACAACCTACTAAATATCGAAATGCATAGAACAGGTACAAAACATCCTGTAAATATCACGATTTAATAAATTCAACAGTATGATTATCATTTACCAATGTTCCTCCATAATACATACGCGGGGGCGGTTCATTTGGTCCCGTTAAAGAGTAGCCGGCCACTCGCGTCAGCTCTGCCCTCATTACCCTAATGACAGTGATTTCGTTCCGCCCGAGACGCAGTTTTAGTTTCGCTGAGCAGTCCACTGCTACCCTCACTAATGGCCTATAAAGCTCCGGTCTGTTCCTTTCGAGTCTAATTTCTTACCTCCTTCTCATTTATTATTAATAAACAGAGTTTATTTCATTTTATTTTATTAATAAGATATATATCTTCACCAAAGAGGTAATCACTCTGCAGCTCATACGATGTTAGAGTATATCTTTATATCTGAGTGATATGGTTCAATATGAACAAATATTAAGGATACGTGACATAGTTGCCAACATTAATTTTAAGCCGTTTTTATTGTAGACGAGGTTTTTTTTTCGCCTATTAGATTAGAAAAAAAAATCATTCACATTGAAATAGTGCTTTGATTTCAATATTTTTCACAAAAATAAAAAAAAATGACAAGGTATAAACTGACAAGGTATAAACGTACCGCAAATATATCGTCAGATATATTGATATAGAACGCTATGAACAATAACGTGTTTCAATAAATAATAATCATAATTGATATTAAAAAGTGATATATATCTTGAGCTAAAATGATAAATATTGCCCTTATCATTCTAGTGATATATTCTGCACATATCTACTGGATATAGATGTTTATGGGTGTCAGTGACCACTTACGATCAGATAGACTACATACTCGGTTGTAACTTTATCTACCCACACGTCTAGGTAAGATGAAAATTTATTTTTTGAGTTTTAGTTTAATGGGGAGTCCCCTTCAAAATTTAATATATCTTTTATTTCGTATTTAGTACATAATATTCAGAAAGCGGTTAACAGAATACCCACCTACCAAGTTTCTACTCTGTAGTCTTAATAAGTTCCGAATAAAGTAGCTGTAACATACGGACAGACGTACAGACGGACAGACATACAAGACGAATCTATAAGCGTTCCGATTTTAGCAATTTGGCTACGGAACCCTAAAAAGGAACAGTTTTGTCTTTGTGTACAAGTAAATACAACAAAGGTCAGGGAAGAAAGGTCCTCGAGTGGCGACCACGTCTAAGCAAAAGGAGCACAGGTCGCCCCCCGACCAGGTGGACAGATGACCTAAAGAAGATAGCGGGAAACCGTTGGATATAGAAGGCACAGGACCGGTTGGAGTGGCGCCGTTTAGGGGAGCCCTATGTCCAGCAGTGGACCTTGAAAAGCTGATGGATGGATCGTTGGAAATACAACATAAATGCTGCGCAATAAACATAACAATATGTGTGCCATTGTCATATATGGTGTGCCTCATGGAACAAAAAATACTATAAATATAAGTAGTAAAAAGGCCCTTAAAATAATTTAAATTTCCATACGTACACGTAAATTTTATAATGTAAAATTTAAATTACAAATTCACATTTTTATGTTTGTTAAGCCTTTTCCTTTTTATTTGGTTTACTGCGAAAACCCACAATTTCCTGACTATGATTTATCTTGCGGCCTGTAAGCTGAGGGTCACTTTAATAAATGTATTCGGGAAAGGTGCTCCCTGAAATGGATGGAATTTTCTAGATGCAATAACCTACAGAAAATATAATTTAAGTGCCGGACCGTATGAGTAAATCATTAGTTCGGCGGACATAAGAGGAATGGTAGGATATTGACGGTAACTGAGTATGCACTAGAATTTGTGAAGATTTTTCGTAATAGCTTATTTGAACTTATAGCTAATGTAAAAATCTCAGACATGTTAACTTTTATGATGTTATTTTTTAACCTTTCAGTAAATCAAAATATAGTTGAGTGCCTACTCCAATGGTTCCATGATATCTTTTTACAGGGTTGCCCTCCACATATATTTTGTAAGTGTTATTTTTTAGTTAGTTTTAGTTAGTTTTTTATTTTAGTTTAGTTTTACCAGACTTCTCTTACTTCAGACTTCATACTTACTTCTCATATTTAAAAATAGTTCGTCGAAAAAGTAGGTCCTGACAACCCCATCTTTGGCGACTTAGTCCTTCTCGCTTGTAGTCTCATGTAAACGCCACGTGTTACCTTTATATGATAACATTATAGTTTATTTAACAAAGGAGGCTGTTGTTATCGTGGGCTTAGGATATTAGGCCATTCACCTTTGTATTGTTATGTTTCATTGAACCCAAAATCTTATGAATACCTTTTAGTAAACGCGGGGATAATTAGAAACGTGTTACCTTATTGTATATAAAAAGATTTAAGTTGCAGTCAGTAGAATTTGCGTACAATAAAAATTATTCTGAAATATTTGAAGTTAATTGCGTATTAGAAAGATTTTAGGGGTTAGGTCTTATCACTCGTGCTTACGCCTGCATTCGCGTCTCTTACATTCTATCTTTTTATACGCACACATGCGTGACACGAAGAAACTGCAGCTACCTACTTAATTCATATGTGCGTGCGAGCGTAAGCACGTGCGACAAGAAAAGCCTCTTTATTCGTAGCTTTAATGGTAAAGAAAGACATCGCAAAGTATTAATACCAGCCAGAGAATTTGCTTAGTGTTCTTAAAGTTGTGTGTAGTCTATAAATGTGTACTTCGGTAAGTGGCGAAGTTTATAGACTTCACTTCTCATTGATCATTCTTCATTCACTTCTCATTCTGTGGGAAAACTTGTGTACAACCGATGTGATGAATGAATAATTGTGGTGGTGCCTATACCGGGCTTATAATGGCCTTTAAATCGTTTCTAAAGGAGCATAACAACGCGACGTATCTAAATTACGTTGTTATCACACTCAAGCCTTTAGGATGAGACAAGAAAAGATCAAATAACCCAAATTAAGGAGCGCAATAAAGAGACCCTTCGGAAGGCTTTCTTGGGAGCAATTCATGTAAATGCTGCCCGTATATATGACTACCAATGGCCAAAATATAGGGCTTAGGCATATGTGGACCCAATTGATTGTTACTTGTAAAATTTTTGTATTTAAGTTATATTGTTTAGTGCCTGAATATAATTTAGTTTTATGCAGTAATTATTATTTTTGTTTCTGTGTTTAAATGTCGAATGTTGGACTACAAGTCACTGCTATAATAACTGTGTTTGGCTATGAGATTTCGTAATCTTATCAGATGAATGCTTAATGCACTCATCTGAAAGATTACAAAGATTATCATTTGGATCATTATGGTTGTCATTAATTTATACCTGTACAAATATATAACACGTAATGAAGATCATAACATACATTATCGTATATATGACTAATAGAAATAAAGTATAGGTGTGTAAATAATTTAAATATTCATGATTTTATGATTAAAAATTTAAAATGTATTGGTAAAATGCTATTTACTTGCAGAAGTATACAAAGGAAGACATGTATAGCAATTATATTCAAGTAAGTCATGTATATGTTATTTTAGTTCTTGCTTATTTTAAAATATACATTGCGAAAAATCATCTAGAATGAATCCCTGCTCGTAAGACGGAGAAATATAACGAACATTTACAAATACTTGCGTCCTCAAAATAACGTATTAGGGAGCGCCGAGTATGACATACATAAATAGTGGTGGCGAGGAAGTCAGTTGACTATATAAAAATGAGGCTACGAGGATATAAACGAAGGCTGCAGAGCGCCGGCGCCGAGCGACTCGCCTTCGCTTCACACGGTTCGCGGCCAGACCCGCCGGCGCCGTCATTGCCGTCGGCCGCAACGCGACCGCGACCTCGCCGACCAGTCATCACGCGAATCACGAATACCGCACCACACGTGCGCCAATATCGCTGCTTCTCAATACCCATCAACTTTCAGTGCAAATCGAGCATCCTTCAAACAAACGCTACGCGAGCATGAGTGACAGAACGGTTGTGATCACGATAACTTAAAAGTGACAGTGTTGTGAAGTTACGTTTACAATTATGTTTCATTTAAGTAACGTTACAAAAGATTTTAATGTTGTGCTTCATGTAAACAACGATCTTCAGCGGCGTGAAATTAAACATCACCTCGTTTTGAATCCAGCCTAACTGATGCAAGTTTGTTTATAAGAGATGGCTTCGCTCTGCAAGGAATATTTAATTTTAACTCTTATATCTTTATGGCAAGTATGTAACTTAGCTTCGATTAGACGTGGGATACGAGATTGCAGTCCTACTACAAACGTAACTACGTGTCAGACTTGTTCCTATAATATTTCCATGAACGATAATTCGAACATATATCAAGTGCATATGTGCTGTCATGAAGCCGAAATATTGACAACTGTTCCAGATGAGTACTTAAACAGAACCTTTTCAAAAGTCTCAATACATTACGGCGAACTATGTAAAGCGAGTAATACCACATTTGATGCAACCTTTGTAGATACAGTATCACTGTTGGTGAGAAATAATAACATTACCGAGTTTCGCATTAACATTAAGGCATTACATTTACGAGAAATTGATTTGTCAAATAATAAATTACAATACATCAAGAAAGGTATTTTTAATAACTATTCCAACCTTAGAAAATTGCTTCTAAGTAGAAATATCATACAAAATATACATGAAGACAGTTTCATCGGCTTGTCTAAATTGGAGACACTTGATCTATCGGAGAATAATCTTACAGTCTTAACCAACGTGTTTACACCGTTGAAAAATTTACAACATTTAAATTTGAGCAGAAACAATATAGAATTCATTCATGAGAACTACTTCAATAATTGGTTACTACAGCATCTGGATGTATCACATAACAATCTGAGGAAATTGGCACCTGGAGCATTGCAGCTATTGCCTAATCTGGCACGATTACTTCTGACAGATAACCCGCATTTAGGGATTACGCAGTTGGACACACAATTACTGGTAGGCACTGGCCGCAGATTACAGCAAATAGATGCATCGAGAACAGGTTTATACCAAGTCCCTGAAGCCTTTGCCCATTCGGTCCGTTTTCTATCGCTCGTCGGAAATAAAATAACCGCAATTAGATGTGGAGATTTAGATAGTTATCCACTGTTGCAGTCTCTAGATTTTACTGAAAACAAAATCGTCGCAGTTGAAGACGATTCACTAGGCAGACTTGAAATGTTGCTGTTTTTAGATATCAATAAAAACTTTCTGAATACTGTACCTAAATCTCTTCCAGACGAGTTGAAATATTTGTCGATTAATGATAATCTAATTAAAAATCTTTCAATACCTGATTTTAAGAATTTGCCAAATTTACGAATACTGCAATTAAAAAACAATCAAATAGCATATATTCAAGACCACGTGTTCGACGATTTATTGTCATTGGAAATGTTAGATTTATCTAATAATCCTATACAAATGCTATCATCGAGCACATTTGACGGGCCACTATCACTACGTGATCTACGTCTCTGTTATTTAAATATTTCAATGCTTGAACAGGATGGCCTGTTTCCGATGTCATCTCCCGAGAGTGTTCAAATGCTACATTTGCAGTCAAGTCCAGGCCTTGCTCGACAATTGCTATCTGATTCAGCAGCCTTGGCAGCTTTCTCGCATTTACAGTATTTAGATTTGAGAATGAATAACCTGACGGGAATACGAAATGACTTATTATTTTATCTAGTGCAATTGAAAACATTACGATTACATGGTAATAACTTAAACTGTAGCAATGAGTTATGGTTAACGGATTGGATGAACTGGAATAAGTCCCTTTCTACCGGAGAAACTTGTTATTACTCCACATCTGAAGCAAAATCAGAAATAACTAAATATAATTGCACATTCCCCGAGACATTTACAATAAGCGACAGCCTACCACCGGTTAATTTATATAGCACAGAAATGATTAATAAGTTGTTAAGGTATTATGGATATTTCAATAATAAGTCGGATAAAAACTCAACTAAATATAACAACAATAGTTCGAGCTTAAAAAGTAATATTACAACTGATATTAACTCCAATAAATTTATAAACACCAGAGAAAAGTTTAAATTTCAAACGAACCGAAAAGATTTCATGGAAAATAAAATCTTTCAGCAATATTATTTAAATGAAACTTCTGCTGTAAAGGCAAAAGAATCTGCGAAAATACTGGATCAAAATAAGATACAAAATGATCAATTAAATGTAGATCATCGGTTTCTGGACATAGAACACTATTTTTCACATCATTCTTCGAAAAAGGATAATGACTTTGCTGGCGAACAACAGAAAAAGACATCTGGAAAACGCTTAAATACGCCTATCACAGCCAGTGAAATTGACTCCAATATTTTAATGCCGATTAAAGAAGAAAGGGTTCAAGATTCTGTTGCGAAAGAAGCTAACACTATGAATCCTAACGATAAACTACAATATTCACCCTATCAATCCGCTCATACAAACTACGCACAATACATTGGAATGATGGCCGTATTAAGCTTAATAGTGATGTCATTAATTCTGTGGGCGAGTTTCCGGCTCAGGTACAGAAAAAGACAAACGTTGGCTATAGATACAGAGGTTGAAGATCAAATAGAAGTAGCGAATATATCTGGTGGAGTATTATGGTGACATTTGCGTGCAGCCGACCCCACTCCCTTCGAATATGACTCTCTTCTAACGTAGCACTAAGTAAGTATAATTACTTTACATGCCTAAGTTTCAACAACACGTACTTACATTTAAAACTATAAATTTTAATATACGAGTATATAAAACTTCTTTATTAATAATTCATTGTAATGTAAGTAATACTTTATTTATTACTATATTAGTTTTATTCTGGTTGAATTTCTGGCATTGGTAAGTTTCTATGTTCATATTGTACACTGTTTTTCAAAGACAGGAATATATATTGTGAACTTGTTTGTCATTTTCCTCTTATTTATGTCTCATTTTTTTTTAAAGAGACCATCTCAACTGAATTTACCATTAGATTTGTAATCTCCGTGAGGACAATTAAGAATATCTAACCTATAATTTTACCGTAGTACACTAAATACCCGAAACCAGATTGATAAACAAATGCTCCATAGTCCATACTCGTACTATGCGTTAAAAAAAAATTCTGATTTATTTCGTACACTATAGTTTGTTTTAGATCACTTTAATCATATTTCTATAGTGGGTTGCGAAGTCTACGCAGTGTACCGTACATAAAAATATTTCTCAGGGACATTCGCTATCCTACTATACTCTGGCTATGACTATGATGACTATATACTTTTTAAGATTTCGGAAGGAGGATAGTTGAATTTCAAACGGCCCATGGCTACGTTTATGGAGACTTGTCTCCATTTTGGTCGATTAAAATTGAATGGCAGGTGACCCAAGCCGGTTTTTCTCCAAAATGGATAATTCAAGCTTACTTTCTGAGTATTTTCGGTGGATATCATTCAAGCAAAGACGAAATATCATGTTTTTTCTATGTCCGTAAGGGCGGGCGACGTGCGGCGGAAACGTGAGACGTGTGAGGCGCTACCCACCTGCCGCATGTCGCTTGTTAGTAAGCATGATAATTATTAAATCTTGCGCTCAATCAGCTGCGCTCAACTCTAGGCATCTCATAATCCACTCCGCAATGGTGGGATCCTTCTCCTCGCTATCTTCACTCATCTCAGCTTTGATGGAAATTGGCTTTAATTAGTTTTCTTTATTTGTTGATCATTTATGTCAGGAGTAAAAAGTTATGTCGTAGTAAAAATTCTCGAAATACTATACGCAACTGCTAATATTTTTTGTTTCAGTTTAAACTGGTCGGCTGCTATCAGCTTCGGAAGTGTTTGTGATAATATTGGACGTTCGTATTTTTCTATGAAATAAGTACAAATAGAGAGATTAGCTGTGCTGCTAAGTTATAAACTATTAGTGTATTTACTTAATGTAAATAAATGTCTGGATATAATTTAACGTATAGAATATAGAGTTATTTTTGTGTAAAAATGTAGTATTGTGACCTTTGTCAGGTATTTCTCTGATTCTTTGTAAATATAATATAAAAATTGTGTACCTATAGAAGCTTATGTCGCCGTCGTAACATGCCACTTAAGTTGTAGATAAAAATCGTAATTAATTTGCTAATTATGACTGATTAGGTGTATTTTACTATAATGAATAAATTCAAACATCAAAACGATTACTTATATTTTGCAATAATAAATTTAACAATAAAATTGTAGATTTTGCTAGTTTGTAGTGTTTTAGGTGACATGTTACGGCTTGCGGCATTAGCGCCAAACATTTGCAAAAAGCAGATCATGTCTTCCCTACTAATCTTTCTAGTGTAAAGACTATCATACATTCATAATATTGATTTATCTATTTCGCTATTATATATGAAAATGTGCCAACTTCTTTGTTACGTAAATATTGTTATATTTGTTTTATCAATTTGTCCTGAATTTCTAAGAGAAATTTACAAATATTTAAGCACACAATATTTCGGATTTAAACAAAGGGCGAAAAAAAAAATTGTTACTTGTAAATGTTTACGCTTTGGAAGTAAGTAAAAATTTGTAAACACATCTAAAATTCACTGAATTGTTTATTCGATTTATTTCAAATGTATCTCAAATTTAATGATTTATCATATTCACATATTTTGTAGTCTTTTATAAATTTGTTTAATAGTTGATGAAGTACGTAATTTTAAAGTTTCTCTTACGTAATATCGATACATTTCAGACATCTCTGTGAAATTAAGGTTGTAACTCGATATATAACATTTTGAAGACAATGATGTGTAGATATATGTTTTTACGTAAAATTGTAGCATGTACAAAACACTAGTCAAGAATAATAAAGATATAGAAAATGGATTGCGTTATTTCTCTTATATGAAAATGCAAATAAGTTTTTATTGACGGTGAAAATCGAAATTATAAAATCTTTCTGTCATTCTCGATTGATTTTTTCACAATATATAAAAAAAAAACAAATGAGCAAACAAATTATTAACTATACTCTATTTAGGTATTCTAAACACATACATGATACAGTTTCATATAAAAAATACTGTTAAAATGAACTCCATAATACCTATTAAATACATATGAAAACCTCAAATAAAAAGATGACCGAAAAAGCTTTTAAGACGACGTATGAAACGTTGAAAAAAAATGGTGAGAGATATACATTTTTAGGGAAGATTTTTAACTGACTTCAAAAGGGAGGAGTTTCTCAATTCGTCTGTATTTTTATTTATTTTTTTAAATCATTATACTAAGTACAATAATTTGATTTATTCGTAGCGCTGTCCATTCGATTTTAGTTTTTTTACCGACTTCCAAAAAGGATGAGGTACTCAATTCGTCTGTATTTTTTTTAATTACGACTTGTATAATAGTCGTATTTAAAGAACTTATGGTTCACCTGATCCACTGAATAGATAGTACTGAATAGATACATTCTCAAAGAAAATTCTCAAAGTCGACTATAGATGCGATGATGCCTTCAACTATGGTACCCTAAATAACCATATATAACGCCTAATTATATATAACGCCTAATTATCTACTTTCCCATATCATAAAAATAACTGGAGCTTTATATGAATAAAAAGCAGATCGATAATTTGTTATAAAGAAGTAGCTGAACTCCTTTAAAAGCAAATTAGGTGACAAGCCAGAGTAGGCTCCCGGTCCTTTGACAAACTTTGTCGAAGTTATCCTAGCCCTTAAGCCTGACATTGAATTCATGCTTCGAATTTTTATTATTGGCTTTTTATAAAATTAGTGTTTAGATTACATTTTTATGGGTGTCTTTTATTTAAGAATTTGTTGCTTTACTTTTATAATATTGTATTATTTTTTTATCATTATATTATTACTTTGTCGCCGTTAGTAACTGTGTATCGTCTGTATAGAACATCAGAAAATACTGAAATAAAAAGTAATTGGGTACCTGCCTTTCATATCTCGGCAGATAATAGGACCAGTACGAGGAACATATATAAAGCTCATTTAAAATTCTAATTTCGCTCTGGTAAAAATAACTTTACAAAATGTTTGTTAACTTGCTTCTGTGGATTTAAATTGATTCTTTAACATTAAAGGCGATACTACAAAAAATAAATCAGCAAAGCATATGATGATGATATGTATTGATTTCATACTTACATTATCATCATTAACGCCCCTAAAATTACAGTAAAGGATTTATTAAACAGTTGATAAAATGATTATTATTAGACTTCTGAACGTAACACGTTGTTTCTGTTGTGATTTACGTTGGAAGTTTAACCTTCAGAATAGGGTATTGTATTTCGAAAGGAAACACGAAGACGTTAACAAGGTTATTCTAAATTCTATAGAGAAATGTAAACAACCCTTCAGCCATTATGAGTCGTGGTGTACAAGACAAACAGTCTTCGAGCGTCTGTGTCTAGGTTAAATATTGACGTTGAACGTTCCCCCCAGCTATAGTTACCAACTCTCGCTGATTCGAATAAGTAATTTAATTTTACAGTTGTTATTTATAGGAATATATTTATAATATAAAATTATGTTGTGTATTTTGATCAGTTTAATTGAATTTAGCTTATTATTATTTAATTATTGAGTATTATAAAGCTGAGGAGTTTGGCTGAACGCGGTAATCTCAGGAACTGCTGGTTCGATTTTTTTGTGTTTAATTATCAATTTATTGAGGCAGGCTACATGCAATACTAGCTGTGCCACGCAGTTTCACCCGCGTTCATTAAAGATCAGTATTAAAGATCTAAGAAAATCTATTAAAACAAATAAACATGGCGTGATGTTATATAGCCTAAAGCTTTCGACGATAAATAAATTTACTATACAATACAAAATATTTTTTCAATTCGAACTAGTAGTTCCTGAGGTTAGCGCGTTCAACCAAACAAACTACTACTTTATAATATTATTAATAATTAGTATTAGTATAGATAGTATTGATAACATCACGCTGTTTGTTTTTTTTTATGTGGTAGAGGGTGAAGCCGCGGGCCACAGTCAGTATAATGTATATGATTTATAATACAACATGATGTTCTGGTAAATAGTTTAATGGTTTTAGAATTCTTTGTGGTTCGACCCTGGAGACATCACCAACACACTTTTTTCTACGTAACACAAGTAGGATTAAGCGTTTCTGTTTTCGCACTTGGCCAGCGCGTTGGACTATTGCCTTAAACTCTCTCATTTTAAGAGAAGACCCGTGCACAGCAGTGGGACAACAATAGGTTGATGATGATGAATTGAATGTTCTGATTTGAAGGGCGTATTGACGGAGACATACATATCCGAGGCGTTCCAACTTAGCCTTAAGAAGTAGCAAGCATTTGTGGTTAGCGTTTCAACTTAGCCTTAAGAAGCAGCAAGCATTTGTAGCCAACTACAAGTAAGATTCACATCTAAGATCCATTACAGAAGTGGGTGGCAGTGGCAGTGGCCACTCACCTACAGATTGACGCCATACTCGTAAGTACTACTGTTTTATAAAAATAGTTTTCAAGGCTTCGGTATTTTATATTTTAGATGTGTTTTCGTACGCGACTTCGTCTGCGTATAGGACCCGATTTACGTAGAAGTCTTAATAGCTTTAAGGAAGTGGATTTGATAACATAAATATAAATAATAATACTCTATAATACAATTGTATTTATATAGTACAAAACATAAACCATAAGCAAAATATTTTAAATTCTATTTAAAATAATAAGAAACTTAATTTATGTCTTGTGGATATTTTATTTAGGAACAATACAGTTATAATGTATTCGTTCTAAAGTAGAATATCCGATATTAAAAAAACGCCACGTATCTGAAATCGAGGATTTGTGCTTGTTGGAGTCGGGATCACCACTGTATCAGTTGGTGTATCGTTGTGTATTACATAAATAATTTAAATAACTTATGTTCAGACTGATTTATTACTGTGATCACAAGCTTACGAGCAATTGGGTCTACATGCATCAATACTTTATACCAATATTAATTGAGCTCATGGCACAGATTCATACATATTTTTTAAGTTTATTTTATAGTAAATATTTAATTAAAACGAAGACAACACAGAGAAATCAATCACACAGAAAACTTTTTCAGTGTCGTCAAATAAATATAAAATAAAAATCACAATGTAATATTTTTTTAATCAAAAACCAAACTTTTATTAGTTAAATCGTTATTTTGACAGAGGTCATAAAATCGCTGATGTGTTGTCTAGTTTCTTAAGAAATTTGGCTGGTAAATAATGTTCATTTATTCGTATGATATAAATAATATCTCATATATTGATATATCCGAAATAGCCTGATTGCCTTATCATTCGACATTCGGGTCCCTTCCCCTACTTATTTTTAAAATATAATTATGAACACTCAACAGTACGTATAACAATAATCTTTCTTTATTTCCCAGAAGCTTTAAAACTCATCGCGCCGAAAGGCTCACACAAACCGGATAAAGAAAGTCTCGTCTGCTTATTTAAATTAATTATAAGTTTGTATTCACCGGAAAATTTATAAAGGCCGGATTATTGTATAAAGCCTGGTTACTCATTTGACTTAATAAATTATAATTGTAAGAGACAAAGGTCGTTAATCCTGGTTGGCTTTAATTACCAACCCCTTATTTAATCCCAGGCTCCAATAAAAGCGTTTAATTAAAATTGTACGTTATTATATAAGCAAAGGTAAAACCTACTTTCTTCAAGAATGTTGTTTGCGATTTAGATGGCTGATACTATTAATTAAATTATTAAATAAAAAAAATGGCAAAGGTGACCTTACTGTCTCCTCCTGTGGATGTTTTTGCAAGCGTCTTTTAGTTCTTGATCTACAGAGCCAAATCCAGGGGCTAAGAGACACAAGACCTTCAAATTTATCTCAGGTATAGGAACACTTTATTTTTCACCGACGACATGGCAAATACAGTCCTGGAAAACTTAAACCCAATAATTGGTTAAATTATTTGTTAGTTTAGTAATATTGTACAACATTATAGAATAAGTTTACAGTTACCTAACGCTGATATTTGTCCAACATCTCAATATAAAGTACAATTTGTCACTTGTTAGTTAGTAAATTTTGTTTATTGCTGTTGTGTTGAAATACCACTTCCGAAGAAAGATATTACGCAAAAATAAGAAACTTCAGGAGTTTTATGGAACACAAGTTATTGTGTTTAATAAGATACCAGTTGCTTAATGGCAGCTGTTTTGTATCCACTGAATAAATTAATTATTGGGTGAACAGAGGAAAATCTTTTTCATATTGCATTAAGGGATAATGTAATACATTATACAAATAAAGGAACAAAGCATTAAAAACAATTACTGATTAATTATAGGTACTTAATAAAGTTAAAATTTAGAATATTTTATGCATATTACTGACAATTTATTATGAATAAAGAATAAAGGTATCATAAGCTTTTGAAATAATAAAAATCATACGAACATTTCCAATAGTTATAAACAAATTATGAGATTAGTTCAGTTCAATGTGACCTCGAAATTGTTGAGATTTTTTTTTGGGTTTGCATTTAATATTTTTGGGATTTGTATAATTTCCTCATAACAAAAAATATATCGATAAATATTTATGATGAAGTTAATGCTTAGAAATGTGTAATAGATAGTAGTTTTCAGATTGGGACAGACATTTTGAAACCTATCCATTCGTATTTAAAATTTAATATTGTTAGAGCAGATATAAGGAAGGGAAGCCGTAGCATGCTCGTAATATAAATTTTACATCGTTGTTAACCAAACGTAAGGTAAGATGCATTCAGGATTCCTGAATAATTCATTCGCGCTCCCTGTCGTGACCTCACTTTCTTTTACCATAGCCGGACTTTTGTATATAACAAAGTCAAGCCAAACGTTTTAGTTTTAAAAATATTACAAGACAAACTTTCAGTATAAAGTGGCTTTGGATCAAGCTGCTTTTTAAGTTTTTGTCTCGTTCCCGTGGAGTTTAATATACAAACTTGTGGCTGCGTTATAAGTAGAAGCTCTAGTTTAGAGTCAGCTTAGCATAATATTAAAAAACGAGGGTTTTATTCAGTTATTTTTTATATTTGGTTAAAGAATTCTAAATTGGAAATACAAAAACAAACAGTTATGTGAACGACCTCTATAAACACTCACGTGAAGTGACGTATTATAATTTGCTAGGCTTTGCAATGAATTTGCCCAATGTAAAAGTATTTTTTTTCTTAATTTTTTTATTATGAGATTGTGACAATATTCAATAAAATCGTTTCTATAACTACTAGTCCTGCCAAGTAAGTATTTTTTATATTAAATCACATACTCAAGTTTTACCATGTAGCCAGGAAAAGTATTTAGATGTAAAAGAGTTATTTAGAAATATATTTTTATTACGTAACTTATGGGTATAGAAAAACTTATAGGTATAGACCAAAACCTTTTTCTCTAATCGCTATCTATATTATATGTCCTACCGCTGAGACCCTAATATTTCGCCTGTCTGCCTCAAAGTATGTCTGCCAAGAATTGGTCACTTCGATGCCTATCTTCAATTTTCTTAGTGGTTTATGAATTTATATGTATATTAAATCGGGTTTGCTTAGGTGCATATACCTAATTACAATATATATTTTTAGTACGAATGATATAAGTAAGTATAAGTTAATAATGTAATAAGCGTAGCCGTAGTTAAATAGAGAGAGACGATATTTTAGTTATGTATATAAACTTTGATGAATTAACCAACGGAAATGTTAAATTATGCAACAAATTATAAATTACAATTCAATAAGAAATTCGGGACTTAGTCAACAAGACTCCTAATGACGCATACTAGGTAAATAATATAGTCAATTTAAATAACATAAAACTTTTATGTTCAAATTACCCGTAAAATACAAACAACATATAGATAACGTGAAGTCGGATATGCGATATTGAGATATGTGGTGTCATGTATCCGATAGAAACAAATAAAAAATATAATAATATATAAAAAATACTTAATAAAAAAATCATAACTAAGTTTTTAGTTATCATTTTTTTTATTAAGTTATAATAGGGCAACATGATGAAGCATACGCTTATCAAAATAAGACTTATTATATTGTTTGAGACAAAATTGAAATTGTATGGTTTTTATGTCGCCATTTTAACCAAGAAGTTCTTAAAAACGATGCTGTGTTGTGATTCAATTTCGTATAAATATAATTTCGTTAAATCATTTTCCTCCCTATATATTATAGAAATAGAAATTAAACATGCTATTTACCTACCCGGCAACTGTCGTTTATAGATATTTGTAATCGATCCCGAATGGAATTGGAGTCCTAACTCAGGTCGGCGACAGATGCGTTGCTACTCCTGGAAACTAAGTTGAATCGTATAAAGTAACTAAGAATATCTCCCTTAAGTACTGCTGTTACAGGTCAAAAGTAGGCGTACCTTAAGAAGCCAAATCACAAAAATGTTTTACTATATTGAAAACATTGACTTTATGTTATTAGTAATGATTTTAATACGAAAGTCTTAGATGCTTATGATGATGGTACGATGGCCTTAAAAGGGGTACTTAGTCAATGTAACCCAGAACTATTTCCGCAATTTGCAATGCGGTTGGATTCCCTAGAAGCTATAAATTTCCTGAGATGCAGAGACATCGTTTAGTGGATAATATAATGAATTTTATACTGTGTAAGATGTTCGCCCTAAAATATCTAAGCTGGTATTTAAGGAAATATTTCGAGTGTCAATGGGTTAAATAAGGGATCCGAAGGTGTCCACAGGTCTGTATTTGATATTTACTTTACATGACTAACGTATTATTTAGTATGACATTTGAATAAGAGGCGAACATTCAGGGCACCTGATGGTAAAATTACTGCCACCTATGGACTTCTGTTCAACTCTATTAAGAACAGGGCTTTAATCTGAACTCGATGGCAGATGCGACGCTACTCTTGACTAAATGCACTCTTCAGCTCGCTTTATATACAAGTTATAATATAATCCTTATTTACAGAAAATGTTTTGATTATAACGCTATGTTTATGAAACTCTGATACCAATTATAAGATTAAACTTGAGTTACTGGTATCAGTGCTCTCAACAGAGATATTTAATTTCATACTTTGCATCTAAGCTGTTTCATCATACCCGATGAAACAGCGTAGTGCCAATTAAAGGTATGCATCACAACAAAATATATACCTAATTAGTATGCATCCTAATTAGGTATATATTTTGTTTATTATATATATATTTAAATTATGCTTAGTATTTTTGTTATTTCTACATTGTTAATTGCTAGTGTTATAATAAAGTGTTAATTTAATGAAATTAGGTATAATAACGAAACAGATATCCAAATGAGCAAATTATAAAGAAATATTGTTAACCTAAAATTTGAAACTATACTTTGTTTATGACCCACCGACTCATATAATAATAAATAACTTTTCGCCTACGTCTTGACATTTGGAAACAATAATCTCAACAAACTTGAAGAATAAGTAATCATGAAACGGAAACAATTGTGTAAAACACATTTTATTATTGTTATAGAAACTTTGGACGGATTTTATTTTAAAACAATAGGTGTCGATCCCCGAGGAAATAATATCAAGTTAACATTGTTAGTTTAAATTTAAACCTGAGAAACGTTTCCCTGGAGTTTAGTAAGTTTCAGAAGCGGACATTAAATTTAAAAGCGAACGTTTTCTGCGCTAGGTCCTCTTTAATAATGCAAGCAGTCGGGCCAACGGTATGCGTTGTCATGCATGACATAGTACATTATAGTATCAAACTGCTAGTTGAAAGGTCACGCATACATAATGTGAAACACCAACCGCTTCTTTGAGGTCTTCGTGAAGTTTCTTAGTTACAAGCGATTCATTAACATGCTCATAACTTAAGTTTGTAGTTAATTTAGTTTGAAATGTCAAGGAACTTACGAGTAGGTACGATAACGTCTTAGTTATTAGAGTCCAAAAGGGGTATATTTTTATCTCCTAAAAAGTAAATAAAAAAAATACCCTTGAAATAATTTTAACCGTCTCTAATATTGATTTATTATCATGGATTTGCTATTATCATGGATTTGTTATTGATTCTTCAATAACAAATCCATGATAATAGCATGAATTATTCCTTATGTTGCGAAATCAAAAAGAAAACAATTGAGAAAATTTTCAGCGTTATTGAAACGGCAACTTGCTGCGGAGAGACTGAATCACGCCTACTGGAAGTCTCTGGACCTAAAGGACTTTTTTGCTCAGAAGTAAACACAGTTACACGCGCATAAGCATAAACACACACTCCCCCCCACATACACATAAACATACACCTACATATATATACACACGACGCAGGCACGTACTGTATCGGGGAATTCCTTGCATTAGCTCCCACCTATCACCATTAGGGAGAAGGGCGTCTCTGAAAAACAGCACTGCATGGGGTTATCCCACGTCAGATAATGCTTAAAGACGTCCTTTTGCCCACATTTTAAATACACTTATGGTTTTTTTTGTTGTGCATTATTATTATTTTTTTGTTCTTTTTATTGTGTTTTTTTCTAATATTCTTTTTTATATCTTTGTGTATTTTAATTTTGTGTGGCAATAAATGAATTTTATTATTATTATTTCAGGGATTAATGGTTGATAACTATGTTATTTGAACTTCCATTGGACATTGTCAATCAGGTTCTTTGTTCCTCATTCCATTATTTTAAATACGAATAATAGCTGCGAGACGTTCTTAATATTACGTACGTATGCACATTTTCATACCTGTTACGTTGTAGATATCTTTTTGATATAAACAAAATTATGTTAGCATTATGTTTCCGTTTTGTAACCATGGTTTTTGAATTAACGTCAATCACAAGCCGCTAGAGTCCTTGTCTTTCAACTCACAATTTCGGTTCCCTTTTATTCGTGACGAAAAAGACGAATTAGATAAATATGAAATGTGAAGATTTTATACCACACATAATTATGCAATGCAATTTGTTGACTCCATTTACATACGTGGTACGTTTAATTTGGACAAACTGAAAGCGTGATCCTTTCTGCTTATATTAATTGCTGGAGATCTGGTTCATTCTTTGATCACTGCTTGTTTGATACATACATATTATGTCTTATAACGACCCGCGTGGCGGAGCGGTCACCATACCTGTCTGACACGCAGTGGGTCCCGGGTTCGGTCCCCGACCAGACAGAAATACGAATGATGAGTTTAGATTTCTGTTTTGGATCCGGCTTTTTGTGTATTCGTGTTTGTGCGTCCAATCCACCCACGACACAGGAGAAAATCCTACTGTGGGACTATGAGTGTAGAAAGCGGTTATGTTTATTTCTTAGTTTACTGGAATACATTCGACTCATAACATTTCTTGGTTTGGCTGTGGAGAGACAAGCAGATCCAGAATATAATGGTCTTCCTATAAGGTTTAACAAGTATATCTTTATATTGTCGCCCCCTAAAAGCTCATGAACGGATGGACATGAGGTTGTTGAGGGATCTATCAGTGTGTTGCGGCACGACCGGCATTCTATATATTCTTTGTAACTTCGTAATCTTAAGGTTTGTTGTTTTGTGGTTTGTAAAGAATATGTGCCTGAGATATTACATAATGCTTTGAATCTTTTTATTTACGTATGTCGATGCTCTTTTGTTACACTAATTGCATGCAAAAGAAGTGCTTGCAATACTTATATTTACACATGTATTGGAAGCCGAACTTACGAAATAAACATGAATATGCCTTTTGTAATTTTTTTTACATCTTAATTGGACTTCATTAAATAATTTTAATACTTACAGTTATTATCTAACATCTAGGTTTAATACTTCTTTGTTATTTCCCAACAAAGTGTGCCTACTTTAATTAGTTTTTGAGCCACTCGTTTCTTCACAGTAATTTTACGTTGATTTCCTTCTCCCCGTCGATTGAAAGCTTTTTAAAAGTTTGAATAGCTTGTTGACATTTTTATTCGCTCCCGTGATTTGGATTTCAGTAAAATGTAAAGTTAATTTACTGCTTTTTCGTTTAACACTCTGTTGGGTAATGTTTGTAATAAAGAAGTAGTTAACAAATTTTCATTTCTTGTCCATAATATGGAAGATAAAAACGGTACTACCGGTATCTAACGGTATCTACCGGTAAATAGCCATGGACATCTGTATTCAACCACAGGCAAGATCAATCTTACCTGAGGTACCTATGCCTTGCTACCTCTGAGGATTAAGTTAGAACGCCTCGAGTGAGCATGTCTTCCTTACCATATCCAAAATGTAGTAGCATTTAACACTGTTGTTATTAAGCTGATATAAGTATGGACATGATGCCTCCGTCGAGCCATACGGATTCTACCTCTACAAGGATCTATTACCTTTAATTATTATATACATCTTGGTCTACTTAGCTACGAGTTTGATATCTTGTGTGGTTGCCGGCTCACTTTTATATGAGGCGACCATCTCAGTCATCGAGAATAGCAACGCATCTGTAATAGACTTTATATAGAACCCCTGTTCTATATGAAGTTGCTTACTAATGTCCATGGGCGGCAGTAACCACTTACTATCAGGGCTAACGAGCAACGTTTGCTACTTCATATTTATATATAAAAAAAATGTTGCTTCTTAACACCAGATAAGGAATGTAGGACGGTGCTGAATTTTAAATTAAAGTCAAATAAGATATTTTATGACCAACGTATGTCTCTCACTTTTATATGAAGAGACCGTCGTAGTTTTCGAGAACAGCAATGAATCTGTGATTGGCTTTAGATAGATCGTGTGCTACTTACTACTGTTATTTATATAAAAAAGTAATTCGAGAGGGTACTGATATAATCACGGACGGGTACAAAAAAAACGATTCAAATAACATTCCATAAAGTGTGAACACAAAATTAGAGAACAGACGAGGACCCAATAGCCACGATTAAGCATGTACGAACGAGGTAATAATTAAGACCATTAGCCGTATTAGGCACCATCCGACGGGGCAAATAAAACCGAGACGGACATCTGACCCAATTTATAGCCTAATAATTTAATTAAATACGTTACACCATGACCGTTTTGTCACGGTCAAGTTTAGCCAATTAATTTGACAATAATCCTATTACCGAAAGAACACTTGTTTATTTTTCCGCAGCGATGAATTCGTTATTAAAATATATTTCAGCAGAAGCATTTTTTGAAAGATAAAAACAAGTTAACGTTTTTATCTTTCTATAAATGTAATGTGTATCTGTTATTCTCCGTACACTGTCGTGATAATGATTGGTATTTTTATTTTAACGAAATTAATAGGTTTATGGGCGAAATTCTAACATAATCATCATACGTATATTTTCCAGTTTTTTCGATGCACTTCTCAAAAGGTTTACGATAGTTAGAAGGAAAAATATGGTTTACAAACAAAAGAGAATAATTGAAGTTCAATTGACCTCGCATAGTCTTTGTTATCATAGTAGGTCTAGGGAGTGCATTGTGAACATTTAAAGTGCCTTCCGTTTGTCGTTTTTGAAGGTTTCAATGTATAGACTAAACAACTCCGAAAATACCTGTATCTTATAACGAAACTCCCTCTTATTTTTAAATGTTTATATTCAGGGTTATTATAACATATATGTTATTATAACGGGGATAGCAATAAACACAGTTAAAAATTTTAGGAGTGTATCTCTTATCTCTTGTGGGTTAGAGCCCAGTGAAAGATGGAAAAACAGCATAGCTTAGTAATAGAGTACAGTCTTTGCCATTTGGATAACTTCATTTTAAATAATATTTTTATATCTTACTTTAGAAAGATTCTGTGCCGTTTTATCTTCTATCTCCCTTTTATATAAAAAGCTTTTTTTTAACTTTCTTCTGTTTTTAATCGATGGATTGATAGCATAAAATATAGAAAATAGATAGGTAGTTAGTAACTTTGCACCTATTGTTAATTTTAAGCTATCTTTATATTTGATTTCTCTGTATGTGCATAAATAAATAAATAAAAGCTTTAAGTTACCGAAACAAAAATAGCTAATAGGCCAGCTTGATTAATATTATTCAATTTACATGTGGAAAAATGTGTTGTAAGGTAAACGTATGTTTAAGAAGAGGTGCCAAAAGCAAACTTTTAACAAATTTAAATGTCAGACGTGGCCGTAAAAGACAATTAGTGAACCTTTTTGGCGCCCGACCAATTCCACAGTTTTAAGTGAGACACCACAATTTGCTAACTGTTGGCCTCTTTTATGAATAGTGTATATTTTATTATTGAAATATGACGAGAAATTGTCAACTGATATAATTTGTTTATAGACTTGAGTATTTTACTGGTGAATTCTTTGTGTTGCGTACGTAGAACACTACTACTACTATTATTGTACCTTGATTCTACTTTAAATTGTATTTATCTACCTATCTATTTTCTATATTTTATTTCTCTCGTCTGTATATTGCTCCTTTTTCTTCTATCCTTTAATGGTTTTAAAGTAAATGCTATTATTATATTTTTTAGTATTAAAAATTGAGATATCAAACGAGCATGCAGTTCACCTGATGGTAAGTGATCTCCGCTGATCGTGACATCAGACCTCTAGTGTTGTACCTTACATTATGTGTCTTTTACATTGTTATCTACATATGTTTCGGTTTTAATAAAGATGTTTTGTATTTTATTATGGTCCTATTGCGTGAATCGTGAGAACTATACTTTTTTTATCAAATTATAATGTATATGTCATACATATTATATTATATTGCTACAGATTTCACGTCTATGCATACATGCAATTTTCGTCTCTACAATATTAGTATGGATTAATATTGCTGAACGATTTTTTCTTTTGAGTGAGTTCTTAATTCCAAGCACCTCTGAATGATGATTATAGATTTGCATGGTGGAAGTGGAGTACAGACTCGCTTGCTACTTCTATAATAAAACAACATTGAATAGAATTTTCTCCAGTACTTGTTATTCTAGAGCCGTTGATAAAGTGGGAGTTTTAGTAAATTAGGCACGGGTCAGTCTCCAGCAAAGTTAAGGTTAGAGTGAAATAACGACCTATTTCTGGCAACCAGTTTAGTCTATTGTGGGCGGACACAATAAGCAAAGTTCTGCGATTTTCTATGAAATATTTAGGTGCCAGTAAACTGAACGATTTTTTTAAGCTGACTTCATTATTTGATTCTACTATAGGGACACTAATCTAATCTAACTAACTAATCTAATCACCTATAATAATATAGTATTCGAGAAGGTGATAGATACAGTTTGATTCGACGAGGGGTGTACCAATGTTACCCATTTTTGCGTGACACATCTCTGCGTTTCATTGGAAGGAAATTAGTAGTAATGGCACAAAAACTAAAAATGTAATAAGTAACAGTTTGCACTTTCGACTATAGGTATCGTTCTTTGATTGGAATTTCACAATTTAGGCTGAAAACTTACATAAAATTGTAAAAACCTGACTTATACTCGTGTTTTTTACATCTGGTTTTACTGTGTTACTTAAATTTGGATGTTAGTTCTAAGTTAAATGAAGAAAAGACAAAGTCAAAGGTCAAACGTTATTTCAGTACGGATGTGTAAACATTTGTAAGTCTGACGTATTCGGGACATTCTTTGTACTTCCGCTTTATACCTAATTTTTAATAGCAAAATAATAAAACCAATTGCTAGCTGGTACCCGCGACATCTTTCGTGCAGACTGTAATAAAAAAAAAACAATTTTAACTTCCTTAGAGTTGCAATACCCAAAATTTACATTTAGGCTCTGCAATAATAAGTTAAAAATCTTAGTCCGTAGTCTTACCACCTATAACAGTAAGACAGTGATTATACTCTTGAAACTACTAACTTACTAATAAGTAGACGACCCGCGTGGTCACCACCATACCGGTCAAACTCATAGTGGGTCCCGGGTTCGATCCCCGGCCAGACAAAAACGTGAATGATGAGTTTAGATTTCTGTTCTGGGTCTTTGTGTTTGTGTATCCATGGCACCCACGACACAGGAGGAAATCCTACTGTGGGGCTATGAGTGTAGAAAGCGTTTAATATTATTAGTATAGTTGTGGTTAAAATTACAAACAATAAAATTAAAGTTGAGAGATGTATCTAGTATCGAATATACCTTACTTGACTATCTTTAGATAGATAGACCGCAACCCAAAATAGGACGTCGGCAATCTGCGACCTTTGCGGCGCTTAAACTAGCCGAATTTATTACTAGCCGGTTCAGAATACAATAAGTTAGGTGGTAAAACTAAAATAGCATAATAGATATTTTCTAGCACGTAATAAAATGATGATGATTCATAATGAAAAAACCCTCCTAAAAAGTAAAAAAAACCTGTACTTTTCTAGTAACAGGTTTTTTTTCAAAGGTACCTAGAAAAACCTGCATTATTAGGTACATTATCGCTTAAAATCATAAAATACTGAAAGTTTCTAGGTACTTACATAATGTTAGTTAACACACTAAAACAGTTTGTAAAAGGACTAGATTGTTTTCTGGGTGTATAAAAAATATATTTATTAACAGTCTTTAGTTCTTGACATGACCTACATTTGTATGGATAAAAGTTTGAATTGACATGACTTGTGAAACACATGACTTATAAATGGTCCTAGCTCATCATTCTGACCGTTCTTTTACGACAAAATCTTTGACGCCGCCCTTACTAACTCTTGATTTATTGCCTGCCATTTATCTCATTTTTTCATATTTAGGTCAATGGTTGCCGATACTTCTTTGTCTAATAATCTGCCGCGAGAGTTTGTAATGCCGAGCACTTCTAGAATAATAAAAAACAAATTTAGCAAGAATATTTTCCGCGACAATTTTGATTTGACAAATACTGCCTAGACTGAGTGTAAGTCACACATTGGTCCGTATGATCAAATCATATATTTTTTTTATTTGAATTGTTCTCATTACACAAGCTATTTTAAAATATGAAAGAAGCAAACGAGCGTACATTTCACCTGATGGTAAGTGGCCACTGCCGCTTATGGACATTTGTAATCAACCCCAGCTAAGATCAGAATCCTATTTGAAATTGGCCACATATGCGTTGCTACTCCTGGAGACTAAATAAGAATTCCCTAGATAAGTATGACTTACCCTTCAGACCCAAAACCCCGCAGGGTATAACACTGTTCTTATTAGTCTGAAATGGGTGTTTCAATGTTACTTCCAGTATCGAACCACAAAGGGTCGTAGTAGCTTTCAGTACAGCTGTTGTAAAAAAATTTGTAGATTCCTATTACAGACTATTATATAAAACGAAAATTGACAAAAATACTTGTTTTTTATATTACTTTTTCACTTTAACTTGTTTATATAATTGTATTTGCAGTGGCCATAGTAATACACACTCTGTAAAATATTCAAGTGCCTATCAAGTGCGGTTCAAGAGCCCTGTGATAGATGGACAGACAGCGGAGGTTCAGTAATAGGGTCTCGTTTTTGGCCTTTGGGTATGGAAGCCTAATAAACCGAACTCCGAGAATAGTTTCAATGTAATCTATTCTGGGTATTCGCGATTTTTTTGCTTTATACAATTTTCAACATACAATAGTAGAGTTCTCGATAAAACAATATCTTCGACGAGGTATCGGCTTTATAAAAAGTGCCTATTGTATACAAGAGGCTTGAAAGATCGATCGCTGGCAAGTAGTCGTTGGAAATGCTAAGACCCTTCCCGAGTTGAAGAACTTTTCTATAATCAGATTAAATAATCTGTTTCTTGGATATCATTAGGACATTCAAGTGGTCTGTATAATAAGGCAATTATTTTTGCATAATCTTTACAGATTACAGACTTATTATCCATGTGATATGTCTTTATACATACAAAACATAACGTAGATTAGTATTTAAACGTGATATTTAAATAGGTAATTTTGTGACTAATTATTTAAGATAATTGTTCCATAAGAAATTTAGTTTCTAGGAGTAGTAACGGACCTCGTAGGTGCGTTTAATTAATAAACTGAATTTATTGGCAGGAGTGATTGATGTCATGTAGATAAATCTTTTGTTATCTATTTTCATTTATTAAACACAATATCAGCCATAATCATGGCAATGTTACATCGCAATATGTGCGTTACTTAGAGCTCAGAGAAGACATTTTAATATTTGATGTTTGCCTTGTCACACCGTCCAGTGTAATTGAGAATAGCGAAGTAACATACGCACGTAATTGTCGACATTTCTCTGGAAATAACAAAGGTAAACCCTTCTCCGTAAGCTCAAATATAGTAATAAGTTAACAAAGTTCTCGTTTAAATCTCTATTAAGGTATTATTGGTAATTACTTAAGTGACATTTTATGAAGTTTAATCTGCTATCAAGGTTATACGAATCTGGGTCAGTATTGGAAATTTTCAAAGATTTAAAACTTTATACGTTGAAAATGCTATATTGCGCCTTAATGTCACATAAATAGTTACGAAGAATTGGATGACAAAAGAAATAAAAATGTCCGTGGGATACAGATATACGCTGACAATGGCCAATAAAGCAATGCAATTTAATAACATAAGCATTGAAAGGAGTAGGGATCATGATCTGATATTCTACTCAACTTACGTCTAAGGTTCAAGTCTTAGGAATGCATCTTTGATTCTTGCAAAATTATGCACGTGATAGAAAACGATGAAGGAAAACATCGTGAGAAAAGAAAGGCACCTAAAACAAAGTTCTCAAAGAGTTATGAAATCCAATCCACATTAGGCCAACGTAAAAGACGATGGCGTCAGAGGAAACCTGTGCCCAGCTGTGGCACAATTAGTTGACAACGACAATAGGCATTGGATAATTCAGTGCGCATTTACCGAACATGCCTTCGCCGTACTGGTAAGGATTATATAATCCATTTCTCGTATTGTCCCGTACAATCATGGCTTAAGGATTGTTCGATCTACAATGGATTGAAAACTAGAAAATGAAACATGACATACAATAGTTGATGCACATTAGGGTGTCCCTTAAATTTCGATGTCAAAATATTTTTACGCATATCTTCTTAAAACATTCGTAATAACCCAAT
>DWNE01000602.1:0-27344 GCA_018249875.1 Cecropterus toxeus | reverse complement strand
AAAACGTATGTGGGTCAAGAGTTCCACTTCCTACTGACTAGGCATCCCAATGGTCAAAGTTAAATCAATTATGAGTTGCGCGTTCGTTCGCATCCGTGTGCATGGTTTGAATTTGCCACCCTCTGAACTTGTTGCCCGGGGCATAGGCCCCAGCTTGCCCCCCCCCCCCCTAGATCCGGGGCTGGGTACGCGGAGACATAAGTTTGAGAAACCCTATACTACTTCAATGCATAGCCCAAAAATAATAACACCTACGCTGTCTACCTACAGAATATTTCAGACGAAGGTACAATACATTATTACATATTGGAACATTTGATTATTCAAATAGTTCAGGTTGTTCAAGGCATCTTTCTAATCTCAATGCGATCAACTTTAACTAAACTACAGGCGTGTTTAGCGTAGGTTTTTGTAATGGAATATTTATAACATGATTTATTCCGGTTATTGCCTATACCTAAATATTATGATAGCATACAATCTTGCTACAAATACTACAATACAAACTCAAATTAAGTGAAATATATTACTTTTTACTCTGTATTTAAGTTAACTCTGTAATTAAGCTGAGATAAAATTAATAAACAAGGATGGGGGGAGAAGAAAGGAAGGGGCCTATAATATAAGCATAGAACCCCAGAAAGAAGTTGCTTACAGATGTCCTTGGGCGACAGTGGCCACTCACCATCAGATGGACTGCATGCGTAAAAATTTAAAAACAAAAACAGAAGCGTTACCTAGTCCACGGGGTAGCAACACATCTGCGGCGGACCTCAGGTAGGGTCTCGGTTCTCTTTAATTCTACTTGATAGTCGGTAGTCTTTAATCCTACTTTTAAAACCTACTTGGGAGGTGGTAGAACCAGTTTTTTTCGACCTATACCTATAATTAAATTATAATCAAAATAATAATTGTTGTAAAATGTTAAGGGAATATTAAACGTATTTTATAATATATATTTAAGAAAGAAACGTATGCGTAGTTAGTCAGTAATAAATTTGGCAAAAATTCATTTCATTTATGTATAATACAAAATATTATTTATATTTTAAATTACATTTATTGTTTAGCCGATTTCACCCAGCAATAGGTATATTACTAATAATAAGTTGCTACATAATATTTTATGTTTAACGTACATATACCAGTTCATGATTTCCTAGTAATTGTTTTTTTCTGAAGGGTCTACAAACTCTATATTACCTATAGTCTATTTTTCCTAGGGGTCCCTAGAGTGTAAATTTTTAAAATTATTTACTTAAAACAGTATACCTACTAAAGGTCTCTTGTCCTGTAGTGGCCCTGGAGAGACTACCAACAGTCACTAAAGGCGTTTTATAATGCTCCAGTTTTTCAACCTTAGTAAATGACATCGTTAGTTGCAAGCCATGCAATGTACCTTGCTCGTGTAATGGTTGAGCTTCACTTGTCGTATTTTTTTATTTGCTACGGTCATATGTAGAGAGTTGTATTGGACATTAGTATTGTTTATAAGATTGAAGTAAACGAGCATAAAGTTACGGCTTATTATGAAGTAGTCGCTGTCGTTCATGGACATCTGTAATCACCTCCATAAGAGTTTTCTACATGAAGCCTGTTGCATATGCATTTGCATTGATACCGTTGAATACCAAGATGGTTAATCGCATATGTAAGTCCGCCGGCATATTTACCCTTTCACCGAAATGTACTAATCTACTCTCAGCTTTGTTGATAGACCGCGGGGTTTAAAGGTGGAAACATGTTTTTTGTTTATCTGTAATGGTATCATCTTACATATTGCTGTGCATAGCGCGTGTTTTCTGGTTTTATTGTTACTATACTAATGTGTATGTGCACGTTTACATTAAATTTTCGGCTGTTACTTGCGATGTATTTTGCAATGAAAACGTAAGCAATTTTTATTTTTAGAAACGTAATAAACTCGTACTAAGGGTGGTACGTTAGGCCAAGTGAAGCACCACTACCATTGTTATGTAAGTGATGCAGCTAGCGGAGTGAGGTCGCTACGACATCGCGGTCACGGCCGGTTGTCGCTCCCCCGTCAAGAGGATATAGGCATATAATATACCTAACAATAATACATACCTTGTTTATTGTATCAGGAGAGGCGAGCGCGAGTCACCTTGGTAATGGTGTTTGTGATGTTTCTAGAAGTTTTAGACATATAGTTTTTTACGAGAATTGATGTGTATAAGTCGTCGTCTACATCATCCTCAACTCATTATTATCCCACTTTAGGTACGGTCTTCAGAATTCGAGAGTTTTAGGCCATCGTCCATCGCGCTAGCTAAGTGCGAATTGGTAGACTTTAGCATGTATATAAAGACAAAATTTTTATTCATAATTTGACAGCTGCTCAGGACCTAGGAGTGTTTAATTATATGAGGAATATCGTGATGCACTCAAAGGCCTATTAAACTACACTGTTACAAGTACCTTAGCTTAGGACGTGGTTATGGCGGTTGTCTCTCGATGTGAAGTACATATAAACCTTGTTTATTTATCAGTGCATTTATGCTGTTGTTATAATCAATAGTCATCAATTAGCGATCTAAGGACGGTTGAGGCTCGAGACTACTAAGTCGGTCAGGGCCGGTTTTAGTTCTCCAGTAAGTATTTAAGACCAGGTTGACTGACGGACAGCAGAGTTCAGTTTTTTCCCTTTGGTTACGGAACCCTAAAGAGATCGGCATTAGGTGCTAAATATTTTAGATAGTACCTAAAACCGAGGCATACCACGCATACCACGTTCGCGGAATTAAAATGCTTAATTTAGGGAGACGCTATTTTATTGTCTGTCTGTCTATTTTTACACATAAAAACTATTTTTTTTGCCTGAGTTGCATTAATGGCAAACAAAGTAATGGTCAAAAATATAACCGCTACTAACGTCATCTGGTGAAAAATATTGAATTTATCAATTAATACTCTTAAATTGATGTACTCTTGTCGATGTCGGTTACAAGGCACTTTTGTGACATTATTCTAATGTAAAATAAGTTAATAGAATTATTAATAAAAATAATATATGAATCATCTACTTTTTTACGATAATACGAGTACGCTTTCTGACTTTCGCTACTCTCAAAATATGTTATTCGTAGAGCTATTTTTAACCTATTTGTACCCATCGTATGTTCTACAATCTTCTAGGCATTTCTAGAATAATCCGAATATTGACAATTATATGTTTAAACATTTGTATATCAATTTATATTACTTTATACAAACAGAAATCAGCCATATATTTTCTTCATCAGATTGAAGGAGCAAACGAGCATGCAGTTCACCTGATGGTAAGTGGTTACTGCCGCCTATGAACATCTGTAAGATTTAATCAATAAACTCTGTGCGTAGTTTCTTCTTTTAAATTATATGGCAAGATTGATATTTTGAAGGGCGTATCCATGACTTAAACCGGTCTCTGCAACGGCCTCTGAATATCATAGATTTATTTCTAATACAAACTGTAACTAATAATTTATTATGCTGCGGTTTGAGACAGCATTTTGTAAAGAATCCAGCGTTATGTCACAATACATGGCTCGAACCTTCTATTTTCCAATTTGACTAGAAGGTAATTCTACAAACTAATATTAGAAAATCTATACGAAAATCGATACTAATAAGTAGTATAGTTGTGTAAGCTCCAAATGTAAGCATAGAAGTATATATGCATGCATACATAAATGCTAACTCTATAAATAAAAAAATATATGTAAAAATAGAAGTCATTAGCTATTTTATGCATGATATTGGTTCAGACGTATTCATATAAACGTATAAACGGCCATCTGTTAGAGGAATGAATTTTGCAATCAGGAACCGATTACTGGTGGGTCAGGCATAAAAATAAATTTGGCAAACATTTCCCACTTCCTTGAACTGAACGCTTTCCCCGCTGACGTTCATCGCGGTTTTCTGTGAAAATAGAACAGAAATATCTATGCGTTGCGCGTAATGGCCGACAATTTTTGGTCATTATTGCTTATCGAGTTCATTTACACGTGTTTTTCACTATTCGTTTATTTGCATAAAGAAAAATTGACTGATCTTAGGAATTTCGAATAGAAATGGTACCAAGCAATTTAAGATTGTAAATTCTAACAAAAATGTGTATTTCAATTCTGGTGGTATTTTTCCATGGCTGTTCTAATGTAACATAACTATCATTATTCAGTTTTCTTGTAGTAGGACCCGATAAAAAGTATCTACTATTTAAAGGTGAAGACAGATACTCATTTGCTGTGGTGCCCACCTATTATCAGTATATCGGTGTGACATTCTTGTAACATATGCAGTGAGTAATATGTAGTGAGATAGAGGAGAGTCGTTAGTATGAGAAGATGATTTTCCCATAAAATGAAACGCGAGTGGTCGATGCTAGTGCTCAATTTTCAACATATCAATTTTAAAAAATGCGATTTAAGTAGTTCTTTCAACAACGAAGCATACACTTTTCTCATTGTAACTACGATAGAGGACGCTACTGTGCGTTACCTTCAGCGATGCGTTTATGAGCAGAGACGTGTAACAAGCGCCCGGCTGTCTACAGAACCCTGAACTCGTTCGCGACCGCTGACACCACACTACTCACATATATTGGTTTTGTCTGCAATCGTGTTACTATATAAATTAATGAAATAAATATACATTTTTAAGTTGTTACGCTATAAGCCTAAAGATATTTTGGATCAATTTACTTTGATAAAAAATCCATTTATTGAATAATTTCTTCGATTATGGTAATAAAATGCAATTTAAACATAGATTACAATTACGCCGCAAACATTATTAAATATTTGATTATCTGTATAAGTTATGTAACATTTATTTGCGTAATGTTAAACACTCAAAGCTAAAGCAAGCACGTAACATTTTGCAAAATCATGTGTGCAGTGTTAAGAAGTGATAAAATTAAAGCAAATATAACACATAAAACCATAGCTCCCATTTTATATATGTAGTTAGTTGCTAAGCTCCGGTCGTGTCTATACTGGCATAAAATTCACACATGCACGCTAAACAAATAAAAAAGCAAACCGTATTTTTATTCTGTGGTGTGCGTAACAGATACATAAATTTGTCAACACTTCACTTCACATATTTATTTTTTGTATCTATATCTTATCAATATGCAATTTAGTTATGAATTTGATGGACATTATTAACTAGGGTATTAAAAATGTAGAGTTCTTTGAATGCTTATTCTTTGATGTGAAATTTTATTCTAGAAATGATAACAGACAGACATATACGTTGTTTAAGAAGTTTTAAAGCTAGTATTAGTAGTTACTATCAGTAATTAGTAATAAGACAACTGTAGCGCTAATATAAATTATACTTTTGTAATAACTAATGTTTTTAGAATGAGCAACGCGTTAAGAATTTATTGTGATGTTTAATTTTTTTTTTTATAAATTAGGTATCCAAATTGTATCAATTGTTTTTCAAATTTACTCGTACCTATCCATTCTTCAGCCTTTTGTAGTCTTTTGCTGGACGTAGGCCTCTCGTGAGGTTTACCTAAGCCTCGTGGCTTTAGGCGTATTTATTTATTCACGGATTATCAACATAAGAGGCAGATGACACAGCTATAGGTGTACAATGCATGTATTTGATATAACATAATTAACTGTTCTTACCATTAAAGATAACCACAGCATGCTATATTTTACAAAGTATGGTTTTTAATTAAATATTTTGGATTTAATCCGATACTTGCCTCCTACATTATTAATTTCTTATAACCAACACTACCTGCGAGTACATTCTTATCATCTCGCTATCATGCATGAATATGGTGAGTAATTGTATTCGGTACAGAATCACACATGAATATCCCATATGACTCCGTCATTATACATAATCTTTAAACATTAGGTACTTATCTGTACTAGTTTTGTTAGTAAGATCTCGAAAAACAACATTCTCATCAATCTAACTCAGAGCCTATCCGGGGGGCCTTATTCTGAGAGACCAGTGGTGTAGCTACCGGTGACGGGGCAGTGCCCCAGAGCTCTCAAGTTCAAGGGGGCCCCTAGACTCTGACTTATAAACTATATATAGAATTAGGAAAGCCTTACATTCGGAATGTAAATAAACCACATTGTTTGGTTGGCCCATTTTTTTTTGGCCCAAATTTATTATTTGCTCCATAGTTTTTTGTTACCTAGCTACGCCGCTAGAGGAGATCTTCGCAGGACGAGGGTTCAGGCGATAGTTCAGCTGGCCAACTGTGGATTGGAAGGCTTTACACAACTTTGAGAACAATTTGCCAGACTTCTCAGACGCGCAGTTCTCACGATGTTTATCTTCCCCGAGCAAAAGATATTTGATTTCTTATACGCGAATAACTCCGAAAATATCAAAATGCCTAGGACTTGAACCTGGATTCTCAATGTTTTTGAATTTTAAGCTTTAACTATTATGTAGTATAGTGTAGTTTTTGGAGTCCATCGCCGATCTTAATTTCCACTTTACAGCTCTATTTTAATCCTGCATAATACAGATGCTTAAAAAACCGGGCAAGTGCGAGACTTACTTGTACACTAAGGGTTCCATGCCTATAAAAACGGCAAAAAACGCGTTTGTTGTATGGGAGCCCTCCTTAAATATTTATTTCATTAAGTTTTTAGTATTTGTTGTTATAGCGGCAATAGAAATACATCATCAGTGAAAATTTCAGCTGGCTAGCTATCACTGTTTAAGAGATACAGCTTGGTGACAGACAGACGAACAGACGGCCAGACGGACAGACGGATACCGAAGTCTTAGTAATAAGGTTCCGTTTTTACCCTTTGAGTACGGACTCCTAAAAAGATTGCGTATAGAGATAATCATTGACGTCAAGAGTTTTGTACAAATATGGAGCGCTAAATATTATGTCCGAACTCCGAATTTATTTGTAAACACTTAGCAGTATGGTACTAACAACTTTTGATTAACATTCTCGACCTTCAAGTTGGTGTTGAGTGCTTCTTTATTAGACCCGATTTTATTATCGTGATTCATTAACATATCAATGGAACTGTAAGGACATCCGTCAACGAAATATCGGATCTATTTGAAAGTTATTTAGAAAACTCTTCAGTGAAGGAACTGTTTTTAAATTTATTATGTTGGTTTAAGGCGGACCATTTACCTAAGGGCCCTACAACATTGACTTAGGTCCGCAAGCGTCAGCGTTGAGCGATTTTTGGGCAAATTTAGCTAAAATTTTCGCAATTTCGTGTCCTTATAAGAACTGAAACGGTTTTTTTTATCCGATTGAGTCAGAAGGAGGTAGACAGAAGGATATTGTTTTTCGAGCGCATGTTTGTATATGTTTGCACATATACATACATGTGTATCGACATATTTGCGCCTGTAAATAAGAGAAAATACTTATATAAATGTATAGTCGGGTTTGTGTTTTAATATTTTATCAATGTTATAATACTAGTTAACGCTTTCCGTAGATGTTTATAGCGCTAAGTGAATGAAGCTTGAAGAATAATTGTTTCGTGGGCATCGGGTTTTTGAACATTAGTTTGAGCTTGATGGTATCCTACTAGTCGACCAAGCTAACTAGACGAACGGGAGGAGTGCGGTCTCCCTCCCCGGTCCCGTCTCATGCGCCGCTCTCGTCCTAGTACCGTTCGCACCCAAACTCCCTTATCTATTATGATTTACTATTCATTAAATAAATAAGCAAAATTAATTTGTTATACTCATTAATTTCTGTTACAATGATAACCTAAATATGTAAAAAAACGTTGTTAACGTTAAACGTTAAGTATAAATTATTAAGACAGAAATTTATTAAAATTTACATTTCATTGAAATCAACATTTCACAAAGATCATTATTGCTTTGTATTTTGTCATCAGTACTTGCATTTTTTTGCAGAAGTTTTTTTAAAAGCCAACATTATTTCTGTAGTTCTTTATTATAAAAAAATGTAAGTAACAACGGTTTTATTCTTAGTATAGTGTGAATATTATTATAATGTTGCATAACGTTTACCTTTAGAATATTGCACAGTTTAAGAAAATAGGTATATATATTTTAAGTACATGACTAATACATATTTCAGACTTGCATGAATGAAACGTTAACATCACACCTGTGTAATTTAAGAATAAATGGCATTTGTTAAAACAACAACAATAACCGCCTCAAACTGGATTTGGCAAGGCTAAGTAGTTAAGAGTTATGTGCATTATCCAATGGAAAATGAATTAGTTTGCCGCTAGGGGCAGCACTGTACCCAATAGGACGAAAATGCGAATACACTTAAAAATTTATTTATACATTTCAAGTTTCAGAAGTTGTTGTTATATATTATTAAAACACTAACAAAATACTCTTTGTTTAATTTGGAGTCAAATTGTTGTGAGATATGCAATGTAAGAGGACATTTAAATATTTTTGTTCAGGTATATATTTCGTTTTCTAACGTCGGTAATTAAATGATTTAGATAATATAGGTACTTGAATTCTCCTAGATTATTACTCAACTGGAATGCTCAAGTCACAAAAGCCAATATTAATTTGTATAATTTCTTTACTAACTTAATTTTTATACTTTACGTTATTAGGTATCTAAGCGATTGGACCCCATTGCTTCGATCAAACATGTACATATTTGATCGAAGCCCCATTGCATGAAAATATATCTTCGGTGACTTTGATAGTCGTTCTTGGCTCGGAGGAACCTCTCCTAGCCCAATTTCATCAGAGGATGCAGTCTACCGGTATTGTTGGCTGCCGTTAATCAGTGGTGCAGCCTTTAGTCTTCAGTGACCGTGCTATACTACTATTGCAGATTTATTGCCCCTGATGGTCGAAGGACACCAGTCCGCCTAGTTCACAAGGGAAAACAGATGTACGCATTGCTCTAATGAGCCAACATACAATTTTAACTATAAAAACATGGACAGTGCATACACGGCTTTAAGGCGATTTCTTATCATCTATTGTTGTAACGTTATTCTATGCTTGTAAAATAATTTAAGGAATCTATATTTTATTTTAATGTACCATAAAATCGAGTTATATATTTATAATTGTGTTTGTTGTGCTGGAAAATTTAATTGATTAAATTATATACCTAGAGTTTCTATACACTATATTATTAAGTTAATCTTAAGTATTTAATACATTGGAAAGATAACTTCTAATAGTAATGCAATAGACTTTACATGCAAAACTTACATAAATATAATAAATACAAAAGTTTGTAAGGATGTTTGTGCGTTTATTACACGCAAAAACTACTGATTGGATTAGGATGAAAATTGACAAAACAGATTATTGGCCAAATTAACATATATATATATTACATAGGAAAAAGGTAGTTAAAAATAGATTTCTCAAATGATCTCAAGTTCGATAAGTTTTCGACTTTATTTTTGTTAAATTTGACATATTGCTTTAAAAAAATATTATCATAAATAGATCAAAACCGTGGCATATTTTTCGTAATTCAAACAATATTCTATTATTTCAGTATTAACCTAGTAAAACTAGATTTACTTGTGCTCGTTATGTATGCATTCAGTGATGACCTTTAGAAGTAGGCCAGTAACCTATTCCCTTAGTTTAAAATTCAAACCGCTCCTGCGGCATCTTACATGGTAATTTTAAGATAAACGGTGTTTTACTGCATGCTTATTTGATGATTTTTCTAGTAGATTTGTACTAGAAACATAGCTGATAGAAGCGTCAGTTGATTGCTTGCGTAATTTTAATTATAACATGTTTTTTAATCCTTATCTATAATTATAAATACCATCATGGCGTGAAGATACACTTACAGACTGAACTTGCCTATCATTCGTCAGGTCGAAATATCGAACCCCAGCGTGACACAAATAAATATTTAAGCTTTTGACTAGTTTTAATATAATATAGCGCGTAACAGAACAAAACGTGACGCGTAACACAAAAATGTGACGGAAAATTTTTCTCATACGTCGATAAAGAATTTTCACTTGAAAAATTTGGTTTAATCTTGTCGTATTGTGCAAATTTCATAATCATAGAACGCCATTTAGTATGTAACGTATGAAGAGTGAGAGTAATCTCCTCCTGCCATTGTCTGCAATGTCTTCTGGTAATAAAATATGGTTTAGTCGTATCTTGTCTTTAAATCATATAAAATAAATAATAATAAATATTCCACATATTAAACTATTTTAACAAATCTATCAAAAATATTACATTAAAAAAGACGCTTTCTACACTCATAGCCCCACACTAGGATTTTCTCCTGTGTCGCGAGTGTCTTGGAGACACAAAGACGAATACACAAACACGCAGACCCAGTATAGAAATCTAAACTCATCATTCAGATGTCTGTCTGGCCGGGAATCGAACCCGGGACCCACTGTGCCTTAGATCGGTATGGTGACCGGTCCGCCACGCCACGTCATACATTTCATAGTAACATTACGTTTTTTTTTAAATTGTAAAACTGCAGAGGCCGGCTCGTAAGTATAAGTAAAATATTGACTGATGCCAGTCCTCATTGGGATGGCGTAAATCTGAACTCTGATGAACATTAAGAAAATATGTTCTATATATCAAAAATCGAATAAAACAGTCAAAATAAAGAAGTAAACATGAAGAACAAAGTTAGTGTTCTTCATGTGTACCTACATTAAATGATTCTAGAAATATTATCTTATAACTAAATATTTTAAGGAGTTCATCGGTTTAATAATTAAGAACTAAAGAACCTTACAGATTACTTGATTTGTTATTGTAGTAGAATTATTAGTTTTTACATTTAATAGTTACATTACGTTATATATATATATATTCTTTGTATCTACATATTTATATATTTCTTCTATCCCTTCCAAAAAAAAAATACGACTAAAACGTATAAGAAATACGTTTTAATCGTTTTTTTTGCACCGTCTTGTTTTTCTGCACTTTCTTAAGGTTGACTGACAGAAAATGCTATTAAGCATTAAGTCCGCCTTTTGTCCATTATTTATTTGTGGCGTTTAAAGATTAAATAAATAAATTTTTGCGTCATGGGTATCGCCTCTATAAATCTGGTTGACCAATACCGTTTCATTTTAGATAGACAAATAAAATAATATGTTACAATGTTGCAATTTTACTTTGGGTTACATAGGATCTGGGGTTTAACCATTCGATTGTGACTAAGACAAAATGACCAAATTAAAAAAATATGGCGTAATGTACCTTTGTTTTATAAATATGTTCAATTTAGTGTAGAACTTGTTCGTGCGGTTTTCCTCCAGGTCTAAATTTACCCCAACTATGTTATTAATTGAAGTTGGTACTATCCTACGAGTAATAAACGGGCTATCAAAATAATAACATTATTAATTATTTTTACGTACTCGTATCATTGTCATTAGTATAAAAACAGGAGAAATAATAATTGAGAATATTAAGATAGCACAAACTAATCGGGCTCGGAGAACAGAGTGACCTATCGTATCTGTCTCATGCAATTTCTGACGCAATGTAGTATTTCTATTGCGCCATGGACGGCGCCTTTTAATTACCTGGACAATTAGCGTTTGTTTCACCGACGAGCTTTACGTTATATTTACTTAGTTTTGGATTTTCAACTAAGAAGTCAGAGTTTTAATCCAAGGAACGCAGATTTTATACAATGTTGGAGTCATCAACTTAATCAATACAGGAGGAAAATGTCGCCTGGATATTACGAATTCTGGTTCACAAAGCTTGTGTTTACGAGGCTGCTTTTGATATCAATTGTGAACTATAGTCGTAAGCATTCTCGTTAAAAGAAGACAGTCATGACTGTCCACAAAAGTGAAAACTTAAAAACCATAAGCTCATGGAAATCGTGAAGTGCCGATGACGATTCCATGATTTTTGTTCATCAAATGTGCTCAACGGACCTGAACAAGTTTTCACTTAAAAAACCTTGTGCCCAGCATTTGGGTTTTTGTCCAGCGTTAGTCTATAAATATCATGGATAATTAAAAATTCTAGTTCAAAGATTATTCGCCTGTATTTAACGCAATCGCTATGAAACAAGTGCTTTAATTTTCTGACGTATTTAGACCAATTATCGACCAGTACCTGATTGTAAGACATCATTCTTTTACATCCACTCTTATCTAGTCTAAACCTTGGCCTTAATTGGAACGGCTTTCTTCATGAATAATTTCCGACAACCTTTCACGTTTGTTCAGTATCGTGATTTCAAAACCAATTTTAGCGTAATAAGGATCAATTATCAGTGACGTGCTAGTTTGCCGATTATGATAATGTTGCTCATTATTTTATTTTAAGTATTTTTGTACGAATCACTTTATCAATCAAAATATATCACTGGAATGTTTACATTTTTGCGCCGATCATACCTGTGTCGGTCTCTTGCACTATGGGTTCTGTACCATTATCTATAAAAACGACAAAAAATCATGTTTGTTTTATGCGAGAATCTTGATCTTATTCTGTTTTTTAAAAGCTTTTATTTAATTTACAATGTTTGTATGTATGTTTGGGTCAAATCTTGCAAGCTGAATTCAACCCACTTCGCAGTGTCCGATTGAGCTGAAATTTGGAATACACATTAAGTTATGATGACAATGCAATTATATGTAATCAATATTGTTGTAATTCCAAAATGGCCACTGCACAAAGATGGCAGAGTACATATTTTTGTCCAACCCATCCAATATGGGTATCAAGTGAAGGAGCTTAATTTCTAGAATTCAATACAGTATGGGAAAAGCTTTTTTTCAAAAATACCTTTTATACCAATTTATTCTCTTGTCTTTGTTTTAAAAGTGTCAACAGAAACAATTATCTGTGATCATTTCAACTGTCTAGCTATCACGATCCATAGGATACAATCTGATGACGGACATAAGGACAGATAGCAGAGTCATAGATAGGATCACGTTTTTACCCTTTGGGTACCGAACCCTAATAAGAAAATCCTCATTGGACACGCATTTTTAAACATTGACACGATTGTAGTTATTAATTTCTTAGTCTAGTCCTAGTCAATACTAGTTCTAGTCCTACCTTTATATTATAGTTTCTACTAATGATTCTTAAATCCTTTAAATCACAACGAAAACATTCTCATATATCCTCATCCTACTTTGGGTTTATTTAAGTTTTGTTATTCAATACTTGAGTTATTTTGGGTCCATATGAATAACCCGCTGTACCTTATGTAGGTACTCGCACGTTTGATTATATCTCTTCAAGAATTTTTGTTATGTTTTGATTACATATCATTGTATATAAATTTGTCGTAAATAAATGTATCGTAAATCTGTTGCCAGAAGATGATCTTTCGAGACACTCCAAAATAATTCCAAATAATAATAAAAAAATCTCGTATACCCTCGTATACTATTATAGTATATTAGTTCTTCTTCCTATTTTGGGTTATGTTAGCTTAGGTTATACTATTCGAATAACATTCGAATAACTCAAATTTGTTTGCTGTACCGTTTATACTAGCATGTGATTTATTCTATTCAAGAATCACTGTTACGTATTGATTATTATTGTATTATATAAATACTAAGTAAATTTAACAGAAGATCTGTTCGAGACGTAAACAGACTCAAGGTTTTGGAATATTTTTCAGCTACTAATTAAGGTCGCGAGACACTTTATGCTTTATGTATTCCCGTTATCAGCATATAGTGCAACTGACGATCGACATCCGAAATCAATAGGCCGATGACATTGACCTACTCCTGCATTTTAATATTAATATTGTCCAGTTTTCTTGATGCTCGATGATATTTATTTCAATGTTTTTCCTTTTGCCTCCCATGCTTATAGAATTTTGGTTACGCTCGTTAAGCCTTATTCGATTTACGGTATAGAAATACTGATACGTTTCTATTTAATTATTTTAAACAGTCTAAATTTATTTGATTTCCACGGACATCATATTCAATTCAGACAGGTTGTTTAAAACTAAGTAAATTATATTCACTTATCACTTCACTTCACGTTCTTACGCGATTGCTTCATCAAATGGTTCATGTCATTCATGGGAACCGGTTATCATATTTAAGTCAGACAGTCTACAGGGCTAATTTGGAATGTCTACTGATCCTCATGGAACTACGAGAATCTCAATTTTAATCCTTTACTTGTTACATTAATTGCTTATGCTATTAACGTAATTCTACTATGTAAATGTCTTTAGTATCTTTACCAAGATCATGTGACTGGCTGAGCACGGGATCATTTTACATCTTACATAAAGCTTACAATGATTGATGGGTGTATCAGAGCATTGGCAGTCTAAATCCATATCTCCTTGACCCGCTAACCGGTTGACGCGACATTCAAACAATTCGGTCTACTGTTCAGTAGGTTTTGGCACGTTTACGAACACCGACTTGAATTTTACGGGAAACATTAATCTTTGAATTTTACTTTTCAATTTTAAGATTTTTGTTCGGCTATGTGGCCAACCTTTAAAAAACGTTACTTTGCTGGCACTCTTATTTGTCTAATAACGCTGTTGGTTTAAGACAAAATCCGAGATATTACATTATAGTTCTCAGAGGACTGTTACCAATTCATCCATCCATCTGCCTTTTGAGGTCCACTGTTGGACAAAGGCATCACCTAAACGGCGACTCTCCAATCGGTCCAGTGCCTTCTGAATCCCTCGGTTCCCCGCTGTCTTCTTCAGGTCATCGGTCCACTTGGTCGGGGAGCGACCTATGCTTCTTTTTCTTCCCCATCGATTAGGGGTTCTTAGGGATTTGGCCGGTCCACTGCCGCTTCAGCTTGCTAATTTTGAGAGCTATGTCGGTAAACTCGGTACGTCTATGGATTTCATCGTTGGGAATCATGTCTCGTAGCGAGATGCACAGCAACTCATTTATGTTAAACTATTTTATTGGAATATTGCAAATATCCAAGTCATCAATGAGGAACAATATTCTAAAAGGCCAGTTATGATAAAGCTGGTTGCTAAACCTGTCAAACTATTTTTTTCATAAGAGTTACATAGAGAGTTACATATAACAATTAAATCATTTTTCAAGCGAATAATGTATTTTCTTTTTTAATCGTGGCCAAGTCACTTCTAATTTAGCATAGTAATTTAATACGTCTAGCTATTTAGGCTGCACAACATGTCAAAGAAATAGACATACTCGTACGCATAAAAAACATTACCCTCTCTCTGACGCACACGGGTGAAAATAAATAAGCTATATCAGTTTGAATTAATTCAATAACAAAGTGTCTAGTAGTAGCATATTGCAACTCGACTTTGCACCGAGATAAAATACAATAAAATGAATAAAGAAATAAATAATCATCTATCAAAAACGAAAACTGTACAATCAAAGCCTACTGTTTATTGCGCAGTACCATTACGAGAGATTTCCTACATTTCTGATATGAAAAAAAAATGGCCAAGTGCGAGTCGGACTCGCGCACAAAGGTTTCCGTTTCATATCTATAAAAAATGGCAAAAAATATACTTGTTGTATGAGACCCTCTATATTTTTTTTTTAAATTTTAATTATTTATTTTTAAAAGTTAATATATAACTAAGTATTCAGCGTGTACCTGTCTCCGTAATTAATATCGAGCAAAAAAATCACGTTCGTTGTATTGGTAACTATTTATTTTATTCTATTTGATGTAGAAATATATATTCTTCTTGGTGACAGAGGTATAGTGGAGTCAATAGGATCTTGTTTTTACCCGACTGTGTCGAAAGGAGGATAATGTTTGTCGCGTGTGTGTATGTATGTTTGTTTGTATGTATGTCCATTTCTCTGGCACGCCTTACAGCCCAAACGTCTTGACGGATTGTGACGTATAACATATCATTGGAATCGTCTCAGTTTGCACAGTGACATAGGCTATGTAAATTTAAAAAATGGCGTCTGTAAATAGAGGGGCGTTTTTTTTTTACTATTACGACAATATGGGTATTATTTTGACAAAAACTCATATAAGCGTTAAATTAAATATACATCAACAAAAAATTCGTTTGAAGTAGTCGGGTATCTTTTGTTTTAATGTTTTTAACGATATTACTAGTTACTCTTTTGGGTGCGGAACCCTAAAAACGAGTCTCAGCTCATTAGTGACATTATCATACGCATGTGGTCTAGCGAGTTCGACTAGTAATGAATTCGTCTAAGTAATGGCTTCCGGCACGCCTCTGTCGCGTCTGATATTACTCGTGATCACGTATATAACGGTTTTCTGCTATTATTCTATGGGAATATTTACCTTTTTGATCGACTGCGTTAGAATGAGGGTAATGTTTTTCGACATATGTACTCGTATGTCTATTTGGCACGTGCTTCAGCCCAAACGGCTTGGTGGATTGTGACGTATGATATCATTAGAATCGTCTCAGTTTGCAGAGTGACATAGGGTATATTTTTATATATAATTTTAAAACTGGCGCCAATCCCTATTGGCGCCAGTTGAGGAGAAATGTTGTCCCCCCCCTCTTTTCCCTAAAAGAGGGGGGACAACATTTCTCGATAATATAAGGAAAATAAGGGTATCTAATGAAAGCTAGTAAATAGTATAATAGTAAGTTAAAGAAACACAATGACAGCCGTTCATAAGTTCCACGTATAAAATTATCTATTCATCAAAGTACATTTCAAATTTTTACTTTAATTATGTTGTCGCCACGAATACGTTTGAAAATACTTTCTTAATTATATGTACGGTAATTGGAATGTAATGTGTAAATAACGAACATAATTAATCCTAGTCCACTCGTAGCCTTCCGGCACGCCTCTGTCGGAGTCAATAAATACTTATATACAGTTTACGTTGACGATGTAAACTACATATGTTGTGGCACCATTTCTTATAATACCTATTAGCTGTTGTGGTCTAGTTAGTATACAAGTATATGTATATCTTACTTCTAGTGTCCGACCGAAATTGGTTTTTCAGCGGAAACCGAACTCTCGGCCCGGTTCCCAGTTTCGGCTAAAACCGAAACTTACGTAAACATAATTTAAATTACTGTAGAAACTGAAATCTACTGTTTTTTAACAGATTTGTTTGCATATGCATGTAAACATGCAGTCAAATATTGTTTGTATTATATTCTTATATCATAAATGTAAAAAACTAAATATATAATATATAATATACTACGAATAAAAGTCGGAATCGATGTAATTTCGCTTAAAATTTTGCTCATCACGAAGCATATAAGTAAAAGCAAAATTCTAGTTGGTTAGAACGAGATTAATATTTTTTATTATACGCGAAAGATGCTGGCAGGAAGTCACCAATGGTTATATTTTGAACTAGCTGGGCCACGCGGTTTCAGCCGCTACTACATAAGGAAGAACAAACAAACATGTTTGTTGTATAGCCTAGAGCCTTCCGCAATAAATGTACTATTCAACACAAAAACATTTTTTCAAATCGAACCAGTAGTTCCTGAGATTAGCGCGTTCGACCAAACAAACTCTACTGCTTTATAATATTAGTATAGAAGTATAGATTAAATATATGTAGCTCACGTATAAATCTAGTTTAAAAAGCTGAAAGCACGCGGTTCGTCCTTAAATTAAGAGTTCATTTGAATTATAGTATAAGCTAGAATGTGAACATTATAACACATTGATGGAAATACATACATGATTAAGCTATTAGTAATTAAAATAATGATCGCTTTGTGACGCCATCTCAGTTTGTCTAGTCACAGATCTAGAAATGTTTGTCATGATTTAAGAAAGATTACACTCATGTTGTGACGATTTTCTTAAAGAATTACCGAATTTAAATTGTGAAACATCTCATTACTCGTCTTGTCACAATTTTTTATCTGTTTCTTACAGATTCTAGATAAAACAATTTACAGAGAATTTATTCTTTGCAACTTTTTAACGATAGTTTAATTTAAAGTTTCGTAAATGTTGGGGTATTAAGGGATGTTCGTTTTATACGTAATTTTATTTATTTTTAGTTTAATTATACATCATTTGATTGTATTTTAAAAGATCTCTAGTAGCAATTAATTCTAAAGAAATATTAATAATACTATGAGAGAAAAATATAAATGCTGGAAAATTTAATCATTTATTATTTTTGTCTCTGTAGTGAAATTTGTCTGCCGAAACACGGAAGCTTTTGACCGGATTTTTTTAAATAAATGTGGATATTAAATTGAAAAATTTTACGAGAAAAATATTGTGTCATTAATAAAACTGTCAAGGATTTACGTTGCTAAAAACGTAAAATATCTCGCGAAATCGCAAATATTGTTATGAAAATTATGCGATGCGATGGCGCGTTATGTGAGTAATAAATATATTATTTTCGTACTATTAGAGTTTTAACATATTTTTCGATTTACATTTTGAATGGAACATATAACCGACTTCTTTTTGACAAATAAAACACGCAACTTTTGATTCTTTTTCGACTCGTAATCTTAAATGTAGACAAATTAGAATAATAACAACAGTAGTCATCATTATATTAATTTCATAATTAATATAAAGGTATTTAAACAGTCAGTAGATTAGTCTTCATCAAAATTTAACTGTTACGTATGCTGGGTCCTTATTATGAAGAGAAAGGTTATGGATATAGGTAACTATGCTTGCCAAGTGCGATTTCGTCATCAAAAACCTTTAAAACTTCATGACGCATTCTTAGACTTCGTCAAAATCGCTGACGAATAAATTATAAAAAGAAATGATGCGTTTCACATTTTTCAAACGTAAACTCAATAATGAAGAATATCATTCACCTACATTTTTACGACTTGAATATTAGGAACTTCAGAGTCGACGCGTCGCTTAGCTTTGAACAATTTCTTTTTGCACTGTTTTAAGATCTTCATGTCATGTTCTGGTATCGTTTAGAAGTTCAATTATGCGTAGCGTTCCGGCAGACCGGTAGAAAGTGTCCTAGGCACCTTACGGGCTATCTTGATAACTTTTTTCCTGCGTGCATCAATAGACAAATTCTTATATTAATCTATATATAAAAGACAATTCCGACTCACTGACATATATATCAATGCACAGACAAGACAAGAAAGGATTTTTAGAAATTTTACTCTTAACGGGTTTAAATAGGGATTAAAAGTTTGTATGAAAGTTCGCTTAGGATCTGGCTTTATAGGTAGAAATAATGAATGCAAACAGATACACCATTTTTTCTAATATCCAACGAAGTGGGCACGGGTCTGCTAGTTAATTATATGTTAGTAATGATGCAATGATTTGTAAAATTTCCTAGAAGATGATAAGTTCAACTAATCAGCTTTATTTCCTCGTCCATTGAATTCAAATGTCGATAGATGTTACCAAACAAACAAATATAGCTTGATGTTATATAGTCTATAGCCTTCCTGCATAAATGCACTATACAATACAAAATTATTTTTTCAATTCGAACCTGTAGTTCCTGAGCATAGCGCGTTCAACATAACAAACAAATTCTAAGTGTATCAGTATAGATGTTGGTACTAAAAATTGTTCGGTGGACTACCCTGGTTACACCAGCTGTATAGCTTAGGTCATCTAGTAATAGGTACACGTCATAGTGACGCGGCGACACGCCCACGACAATTGACGCATTCATTAACCTAACCGTTTTATAGACCACATCCTCATGGTTTTAACGGGTCAGTCTCAACAAAGATGGTATTGGTATAATTTTAATCAAAATGAAAAAAGTCACCCCATTCCTCTCCGTTTGAGAGCTCCTACAATTTTTATCAAAATTAGAAAAAAAAATCGTCGCTTTCTTGTCCGCTTGAGTTCCTTCAAGGGAGTTGTTTTGGTACTATGAGAAGGTGTTGATACGACTCGCGTGGCGGAGCGGTCACGATACCGATCTGACTCGTAGTAGGGTCGGGGTTCGATCCCTGGCCACACAGACATAGAAAGATGAATTCAGATTTTTGTTCTGGGTCAGGGTGTTTGTCTATGTTCGTCTTTGTGTATGTTCATGGCACCCATGACACAGGAGAAAGTCCTAGTATGGGGCTATGAGTGTATAAAACGTTATTAATATAATGATATCTCTAACCGTATATTTTCTTACAATTATATACTATACTATAAATATTTTAAATTTTAAGTTATATACTTCTAAGACCCCTCTTTTTCTATAACTTTGCTTAAAATTATATAAAGTGGCTCAGTAGTTTTCAAAATAGGTCCACACAGACAGACTGCTTTATTTTTTTACGTTTGGTAATGCGTAAACGAGTTAAGGTATTTCAGTTTTAATAAAATAAAAAAGATATATTAAGTAAACATGTAAAATTTTCAAAATCTGCCACTGATTACTTTCACAGTGTTTATAAACTTCACACATACGTGGAAAATTCTCAGATTTGTGATTTTCCTCATGATGTATTATTAAACAGTAAAAGTAAACAAAAATATAAAAAAATAATTAGCTTTAGTAGTAATTATTTTTATAATTATGAAAGTAATTATAATTTTATCAATAAAGTCTGGTGTATCTACCTATGTACCTATCAACTGCAATTCTGTATTCTATATTTTACTCAAAAATTTCGGGTTATACTCAAGATAATTGCAATAAGGTCTTTTAGTAAAGTAGAAGGTAAACGAACCGGGAATGTATATGTGCGCATCAATTTCACTTCAGTACATTACATTGAATTACGTCAGAATCAACACAGTTATTCGTAATTTTTGGGGTTCTAGACCTTCTTTTTGTTTTCTTTGTCGCGTGGGGGAAACTTTCAAAAGGTATCCGACGCCGTGGGAGCAACGCCGGGTTATGTGGGATTTTTATCGCACTTAAACCCCCCGTGGCCGTCCTCAGCGCTGGAGGAGGACTCCGGGATCTCTAACGGAACGCAACCGGAGTCCTCCAAGCGCGATGCCCTTTATGGGTTCTTTGCCGGTGAGTATTAGCGCTCACCGTGCTTTCAGGTGTTTACGACGGAATGTGACCATACATGCCGTCCTACTTCCCGGGGTCATTTGACTGGATGGTTCGAGCTCTCATTGTTGCCGCCCGCAGCCCTGGAAGACCCCTTTTAGTCGCCTCTTACGACAAGCGGGGGATACCGTAACCCTATTCTGGTCTCGGAACTACAGGAAAAAGAATTCTATCCATCAATCTGTTCAGGTCCACTGCTGGATATAGATATCGACGGGAGGATAGAGCGTGGCATTATACAAGATCGGCTACCGGTACGGAATGTGGGTACGGAACCCACAGAACATTGAACAATACATTCAGGATTGTAAGTTCGTACTAAAAGGGTTTAATCGGAGCTCTACATGGCTACCGCTATGTGTCCGTTTGTCACAGGGCTATTTCTTGAACCGTGATAAAATTAAAATTAAAATAAATAATCAAGCAAAGTAAAATAAATAATTGAAATGTATATTATTATTGTATGTTTATTTACACGGGATTAAGATTACATTTTAAATGTTTTTTTTTTTATATAACGAGAATATCATCAAAGGCATATTCATTTAAATATACAAAATCTCTTGAGACCCTTCTGTAGTTAATGAATGCTCCTTATGATGGGTCATTAATGTTGTATGCTGTATTCTGTTACTTATTATTACTAGTGACTAATATAGGTGCATAGTATTACAGCGTAACTTAAACGCAAGTGAAATCTTTATTTCATCACTCTTATTACGGATCAAGACTGATTCATAACTTTCTGATGTAAACGAATGAAAGATTTGAAGTAAGGTATGTTCCTGGTATGTATTAGTCTTTAATATATAAAAATATGACGAAATATACTACCAATGTGACATGTCACCTCGGTGATGACTTATTTCATATTAGACTCGTGTAACGAGAAGAATTTGTAAGTTTCCTTCGTTATTCGTTATAATACCTTTAATTATACTAGCCTTAGAAAAAGAAAATAAGTCATTGCTCTATACGAAAACCGGTCAAATGCGAGGAGGTCCGAGGGTAAAATAAAAATAAAAATTTATATAGCATGTTATGTAACACTTGATCTATACTTATGTTTAAAAAAGAGGTGATGGGTATGTTGATGGTAGGATGTTACATGCATGTAGCTTTTTTACCTAGTCAATTTATAGGATGCTTTTGATTTCAATATTTTGCGTTATTTAAAGATGGCGACGTTATGTACCGTAGCGAGGCTTGAGCATTTCAGCTAGTTACAACATAAATTCAATAAATAAATAAATAAATAATTATTGAATAGGAAACGTTAAAATAACGCAGTATAATTCGAGCATGAGGATGATCAGTTTTCTTTTTTGCCATAGTCAATTTCTGAGAAGTCATTCTCCATTCTCTAATTGAGAATAAATAAAAAAATGGAAGCGAATTGTACTCATTATTTTATGTTTCCTAGGATAGATCTGTGACGCTCTAGCATGTCTCGACGCACAGTTTAGGAAAAACTCAATTAGTGCATGACAGGACTGCTACTTGATACGATATTAAGACTCAAGTCCTAACAATAATCGTTATCGTATATATTGACTTTATATTTTGGAGATAATTTCTTAAGGAAAGATTCTAGTCTGTCTGACCATATCATTCAAACCGGACGTAATCACAACACCGTTCACGTCATGTCACTAATTCACGTAGATGGCAGTTATGCTGCCACTTACATAAACAATCATTCTAAACAAATTATTGTTTACATAGTGGTAGAAATTCGACCATAAACATACATTTTCCAATATTATTGTTTCAGTTTTCTCATTGATAACATCAAAGTTCTAGCTATCAAACAAACTAAAAACAAAAGAAAATCTATATAAAAGAAAGGCGAAAAATATTCATAACCATTTTTGTAAGCCTATTTATGTACAGTCAAACTTCCACGTAGTCTACAATACTCCAAGTCCAAAATAAAATGTGAAATATTTGCAAACATGGATGGAATGAACTATAGATGTTATTTTTGGTGTTACATAAAACTTTTTAAATGATAGACGAGCCACGTGGCGGGTGATCCCGATTCACGCGGAAATGGGACAACGTGACAAGATCATTTTCGTGTCTCAGCCGCGTCGCCATGTATGCACGCGGTCGAAAGTATCAGGTTAACCTTTAGCTTTTGTTTATAACTTTATGTTTTGTTTATACAAAAATACTCGGATATTTGTGGTTGAGGAAATATGAAGAATGAAAAGTTCTTTGATGTCATATTTAAATGTTAGATGCCACGTGGCGGCGTTGAAGGATAATATCGTGAAATTGGTATTTAGTCGATGTTTTATGATGTTTCTAACTTCGTTCTTATTGATCCAATTACATGATTGATAATATTCTACTGGAAATTTGTTGGACATAGATGTTTGTGCAGGGTAGGAACTACATCAATTACACTGCTTATTCAATTGTTACTTTTAGTTTTTCATGGCCTTTCAGTTTGTCTTGACCGCAATAGACAGGAGTTCAATGAGGTCGATTATTTATCAGATGCCTCAGTGATCCTGTAGAAGCGCTTCATTATCTATTATCATGATTATGAAGAAAGATGTATTAATATGTAAAATATGGCAGAAATAAACAGCATTTTGAATGTAGTTTTTGTTTTATAGCGAAAATGACTGCGTTTGTTGTGCTGTCATAGTGCAGTGTTTCTAAAGGTAGGCGATAAGTCCTCCTTGTAGGCGCTGGAGGCTTGCAAAAGGACGATGAAGATTCGCTCGATGATCCCTTTATCGTATGGGGGCGATATGATTTGTGATCGTCAGCTTTGTAGGGCCCAAAAATAAGAAGAGCGACCTTTTTTCTCAAAGGGAGTACTAGACCCTTTACTAAAAGGGGGTGGTAGGCAAACGAATTTTGAGAATCTCTGTCGTAGTCGAAACTCAAATTTTTGACAGAAAAAGTATACAATAGCTGTAATTAAGTGGCCTTAAAACTAAATCTTTCTTTATTTGCATAACATGAACATTTCTGTATAATTTCCGCTAAATACAGCATTTATGACTTTATAAACATTATTCACAACTTTAGCTGCATTTATTTATAGTACAGAAGGTTATCGTTGTAACGTATTCGTATTTTAATTGGAAATATGTTATTTCTGAAACAATGTAACGCGGAAACGAAGATTGGTGCGAGGACGCGGTTCCTGACTTAAATACACGGAAAGAAAAAACATTCCGCGTCCATTTCTCTTCTTAATGTACCTTCCGTATTTTTTACGTTCTAGTCGCTGCGATAATGTTTATCGGGAAACTTCAAAAGTTTTTTCATATCTGCGATGTCATTTCTATTAGGGATATCATATTTTTATAATTTTGGAGATCTAGATATGGATAGCGACAAATAAAAAACATACAGTTACGGATAAAGTACTATTTTGTACATAAAGTATTATTGTGCGTGAAGCAGTTCTTGCGTTTCGGTGGAAGGGTATGTTTAACGGTTCACTTATATATGAGGCAACCATCTTAGTTAGGAGTAGCAACGCATCTGCGATCGACTTCAGATAGAACCTCTGTTCTATATGAAGTTACCACTTACCATCAGGTGGACTTCATTCTTATTTAAAAAAATAGGATTATCCTGTAGTTTCGAATACTTTTAGTTATATATTAACAGTTTAAGGAAATGTAGAGTAACGATAATAATACAAATGGGCAATCGAATCACCTATCACCTATATTACCTATCTATATATAGGTATATACCTATATTACCTATCTCGACTATGATTTATAGATTATCATTTAGTAGGTAGGTATAGTGACGATCGCAGCTGGGAGAAAAAATATGCCTCAATTAGAATTCGTATATTCGAAAATTTTGGTCACGATTACGGAGTTTCATAATATCCATGATTTTTCCATATTGTTGTGAGTCATTAACATTTTTTCAATTCATTAGACATCTACACGTTTTCGTAATTTGTACGTTACTAATGCATTTTGTGTAATTAACCTCAATACTTTGAATGATTTTTCTAAGCTTATTTATTGGAAATCTTTGTATATACTACAGCTAATCCATACCATACCTATGTAATCTGATATATACCATCGCTAATCTGATTCTGTTTTATAACGCCACTATTATACGCTAATAATTTAAAATGTGAGATATTTAAAATTTGTAAGTGGGGATCCAAAGTAGATGACTTCGAAATTTAATTAAATTGTAATTTTTATTAAGTTTATTGTCCGAGCGCCCTAGAGGCTTCCCCTCCCTTATACGCGCTAATGATAAACCGCACAGTTACATACAACTTTACCCTGAGATCAAATAGAAAGAGAAAAATACATACGGTTTAAAATGATATGGCCTACCTGACACATCTGTTGCCAATGACAGGTAGGCCACCAATCCTGTTGAGAAACATTATAAATGTTCATAATCGATAGTTACCACTTACCAGTAAATGGACTCCATGTACAGATTCTACTTCAATTTCACTCAGTTATAGCTCCGCCTAAAATCTCTGTAGACTATTTAAATAATTTATACAGACTCCATAAAATCATATTTATGTTTACCTAGATGTAGGTGTGTCACACGTCTAGTTTCACAGTCTAGCTTCCAATTTAAGCTCTAAGTATGTAGCCAGTCTTACGCACCACTAAACATCAAAGGGCTACGTGCTCGTCTGGCTGTCAATATATCCGCTAATAACTCATAAAATATTGCGGGAGGTCAGTTTTTCTGAATCGCCTTTGCTATGACATTTTAGGGCATTGATTGTGGAATCGAAATGAATGAATGAATTATGAACATCACGAAAGACCAGGTGATTCCCGAATGGTAGAAACAGTGTAGTTCGACCAGGGATGTACCTACCACTATCACACCTAATTGCAGCGTGATGCAGAATTTGTGTTTCGGTAGAAGGGTGTGCTTGCCGGCTCTCAACATATGAGGCGCCTATCTTAGTCTTTGGGAGTAGCAACGCATCTGTGATTGACTCCAGATACAGTCCCTGTTCTATAATAAGTTGCATAGAGAGTGACGACTTATTACCATGTAGACTGATGGTTTGTTACGCCAGTCTTAAAAGAACTACGAAGGGATTTTGTAACGTTTAATCGTTCCTAATAATCTAGTGTGCTTAGTTTAGCGTTATCACGTTTCTATTCTAAAGGTGAAGCGCCAATCTTGCGGCGTTAAGTCGGTCGCATTTTTGACACTGTAAACAGATGTCGACCTACTTTCACACATTGTTCGCGCGGCGCCTAGCCAAATCTATTTCGATATTTATCTACGTGTATTCAGTCGTGCGCGCAGTCTACCCAGTTTTTGCAATGTTTACAGTTCTACGCGTCTAGTTCCAATTTTTAGTGCGTGAGCCAAAAATGCGAGTCGCGAATACGATTGACTGATTGCGCTTTTGTTTTATTTATAAGTTAGGCATTTAATTTGTCCTTGATTTGTGTACGTTTCATGTCACCTGTAGAGTGAAATTGGATAATGTTTAAGCGAATGCCACTAAAATCAAAATCATATTGCTAACGTATGTATATTTTACTGAAGATACTTTCTAGACGCTTATCACTATCCGCTTACATAAGTAGTGTGGTGTATAGTTTGTAAGTGTTCATGTGAATTTTGTAGATTTTAATAATTTTACATGAATTTTAAGTTTTTGTACTACATCATTCTTGTTAAAAAGATCCTGATTATTTACGTGAAAAATCTTTTCTTTCAATCATAAATCATCTCATTTTATATATTAAAGTCGATTACATAAAGTTTGCTGTTTTCGAGAACTAAGCGCGGATGTTTTATAAGTCATTTGCCTCAATCGCTTTAAACAGATATATATGACACTATACTTCTATAAGACAAAGTTTATAGGGGTGGTACCTAATTCAATAAAGATTCTAGCATATTCTGGCATGTTGCATTTTGTTATAACGTAATTTTTAAACACAATAAAGTAAAATCATCCTTAAATCTAATATAAGTCTTATCAGAATGTTTATTTCAAAATTGATGCCTGTAGTTTTCAACGAAACACATTGCCTGTGACGTACCAACGCAGATAAATTACCAGTAAAGATCTGCGAGTGAATTCAGGCAATTTGACGCTTTATTGCTGAAAAGCCATTTTGTGGTTGTCATGTAATTAAATGGGTAATTGTTTAGGTTAGAAGGTTAACATTATTGATGAAGAGGACGAATACTATTCGTTGAATACTCATTGTCGAATGAATTGATTTTACGATTTGTGAGTTATCGATTTCCTATGCTAATTTAAAGATATCGTAGCCTAGTATAGTTCGAGTGTAGAGGCACCATCGCTAGCCCTATTTTTGCCTTATAATGACAGTGTAGCAGCAGTCTGGTCGCGCAGTCTGGTCAATCTGTTATAGGTGTGACAAAGGACCAGGGACTCACATTTATAA
>DWNE01000601.1:0-27345 GCA_018249875.1 Cecropterus toxeus | reverse complement strand
AGAGTAAAAATAATTGATATTGTAATTTTAAAACATACTTTTTTTACTGAAATTAATTTTAAACAATCTTTTCATCGTTGCTTTGACCATCATTTTTATTTATCATCGTTACAATGAATTACCAAATAACTCATTCTGTTGCTATAGGTAGCTCATAAAAAAGTATATAATATATGTCGCAGATACTGATGGATTAATTATCATCCGAATCATATTTACACTCATTCACATATAAACTCATCCAGTAACTATAAATCATCAGAGTATGTACTCATATCCGAGATAAGTTATCCGAGTGTGCAATATATAATAAAATATTAATTATTTGTTACGCTTACTCATTAACGTTTATTTATCATCATCGTAATCCTGAATGAGTTGACCTGAATGATTAGCTGTAAGCACACATAATACTATAGACTGTCTAGACAAGACTAAGCAAACACAGATTATGCAAGGTAAAGATCATTAAGGACTTACAGATGGCAAAGTATTCTATAATTTGTTGACGTATTTATGCTATACATATACAGAATTTGCAGCAATAAGTTTTTAATGCTATGTTAATTTATTAATGACTTGTAGAAAAATAAATTAATTTAGCAATTTATATCGGCTTATTGACCCTCAGTGTTACATGATGAATGATTGGGTCACTTATTGTGTTATTTTGAACTTATTAAGTTTAGTGTTAATTTATTTAAGCGTAATAAAGACAAAGGACACGTATAATTCGCACACGGAGATAGAGAAGAAAGTTTGCTTAAAAATATTTTTGAACTGACTTGATTAGACCTTGTTTTCTTGTGTTGGGACACAAGAAATCCTTTATAACAATTGTTTCCATTTTTATTTAATCAAGGTTAATGCGACGTATTAATTCAACACTCGATTTTTTTTCATAACAAATTAAAAAAAAAGTAAATTTTAGTGAGAGCTAAAAAACAAATGTCGCTTCCTTACGGATAAGATAAAACATCGGATATGCAATTTTATCTATAAAACGAAAAAGGAAGTTTCAAACGACAAGTGTACAATGCAGGAAAGAACATTGATAAACTGCAAACTAAGTGATAAAAAACAGCCTAGCGATAAGTAATATGCGTAAGTTATTTTAAAAATGGAAGCTCAATAATTTCAACCAGTGCTTACCGGCTAAATTACCGTGACTCAATGATCAATACTAAAAATAATTCCGATGCGTAACGTTTAAAGGTCAGCAGGCTCTTTACGAGAAAGTCTTTGTCTGCTCAATTGAAGAAAAAACAAACCCCTTGAGTGTAAATGAAAAGCGGTAAAACAGATAAAAAATCAAACGCAAGGAAATATTGACCGTTGACGTTTATTTTATTTTGAAGCCACAGATAATGTAAAATTGTGTGTAATGCACCTACTGGCAGTTACGGCGGGAATTTTATAATGGGACCGGCTGCTTTTTATTCTTATAAGCTTACTTTGAGAACTTAATGGGTTTTGCCACTTAAAAGAGTACTGACTTCTGAGCGTTTCAGGGAATTTCCTACTAACTTATCTAGATACATCCTAATAAGTTATGTAGATATTTTAATGAGCGGATAAAAGTTTAATATGATGGGATTATATATCTAACAACAAAATGTTATAATAATTATTATAACGTATAAGTTATAGTTATTACTCAAACAATATTATAGGCTTGATAATAATAATTGGTTAGAAAAATAGTTTAATAATTTAGGGCTCATTTGTACACAAAACTTTTTTGAATATTTATGATCATGATAATGAATGATGGACAACGCCTAATTTATTTGTATTTATATTTTTTAATAATGTTTTATTAAACGTATTGATATTTCTTTATAAATAAACTAGCTGTGCCACGCAGGTTCACCCGCGTTTATTAGAGAACAATCTATTAAAAACAAACAAAACATAGCGTGATGTTATAAAGCAAAAGCCTTCCACGATTAATTTACTATTGAACATAAAAATATTTTTTCATTTCATTTTTTCAATTCGAACCGGTAGGTCCTGAGATTAGCGCTTTAAACCAAGTTTAAACCACACAAACTCTACTTCTTTATAATATTAGTATAGATTACATTAAAGAGACCAAAAATCCTAACTTAGTTTTTATATGTAAGCAAACACGCTTTTTTGTTCTTACATATGCATTTCATTTTAAGACACGCGTTTTGGTCAAAGTTATCTTGAATGAAATTTTCCATCAATGAAGATTTAAAAGAGAATTTAGCAAAAAACTTGGACCGACAAATTGATGGGCGATGAATAAAACAGAAACGTAATGCTAAATCAAAATCTCTCACACGACGCGGGACAATGTTTTGGATGTAATAAGCGGCGGTGTCCACTGATGTTGGGCCGAGACAGAAATAGCATATTTCCGTGAGTTAGACAAAGAAAGACGGTTAAAACAAAAAGTTTGTAACTTGATGAATAATGGAGTAAGTTGGTCTTTTTCAAAGGTTTTTGTGGATATAAATTTTGCTGAAGCGGAAATCGAATTAATTCGATATCAAACATGAGCGTTGAATGGGTGGCCTGCGTGGCCATTGTAAGGTCGCTTTCGCTTTTTGTTCATGGCTGCATTGTCTCGATTCGTTGTTTATTTTGATTTATTTCGCTTTCTATCTCTGCCAAATACTAACAGAATATTATAATACCTAATTTCCATGCTTATTTATTTAAGTAAACCAGATACAAATCACAACCACGTGAAGTATTCCATGTGTCCAGAATATAGTATAACATTGGTGCTATACTCGTCGTGATGAAAGTATTATGAAAAATATACTGTTTTCTAAATCCTAGACTTCACTTTATCTAGGTACTCTAAATTAATATTTTTCAATATTGTACTCTATAATTAATTACTCTGATAAGCGTCTTACATCAAATAGGTTTGCAAGGAAGATAACACGCGAATGTGCAAATAAGTTATGAAATCGTGTTGCAAGTGACGGAAAACATTATCATTTCTATTACAAGGATGTATCGTTAGCGCAAATAAACCTTAAAGATGTTTGCACAATTGATTACGGCCTATAATTTAATCGAGTGGGTGCTTCTCGTACGTATGAGCTATTGTTTGAGGAACACTCGTAGATATTCGATAGTTGTCATTAAGCGTAGTAGATTATAGCGTAACTTTTCCTATTATTATGCAAACCTAGGCCTAGTGACAGGACGGTAATAATAATAACTCATAGCCCCACACTAGAATTATTTCATAGACAGTGCCATAAATATAATCAAAGGTGAATAAACAAACATCCGCATTTGTCATCCAGGTTCTCCCTGCTTGATACAAAAAAAATATATTGTCTGTGGTTTACAAAATAACTACCAAAATACTGGGCAATATAGATTGTAGTCAAGTGACTAAAGTAATTGTAACTGTCATTGACTGACTAATTGTGACCAATCATTGGAATTGGAGCACCGTATTCGGGCCAATATCTTTGATGTTTCGTGGCCAATCGTATGAGTAACTTTAAAACGTTTGAAGGTTGTAATTATAGATTGTGAACCTAGACATTTTAAAATACTTATTTTTTTTAGGTTGCAATGCTGATTAGATTTTAATTGTCCAGCGCGTAGCTGAGCAACAGCAGACCGTGGTCCGTGTGCGGTCCACAGAAAGTAGAATTTAGGTCCGCCAAATATTTACTACCTACATTAAACTACTACTGTCATAGACCTAGAGCTATATTAATTAAAACCCTTGAAGCCGTGAGGATTTTTATTGAACCTATAAACAATATCCGGTACCCATTTAAAACTATTTGCCAACCCATGGTGTGGCGTGAGAACTTTGCATACGTTAAAAGTGAATATCTGTTTGTATTATATCGAATGTCTCGTTATAATCGTCAAAGGCTCGTCATACCATATGTATGTACCAATAATAATAAAACACTTCAATTCATACCATAAATTTCACCGCTATCCCTATCAGAGACTATACATATCATCACATCCATGACTACAGGTCTTGTGTATGACATAATCCACATGTACGGCTAATGCCACATCGTACATGTGACCAGGTCTTCAGCCCCACCCACACTGCGGTACAGTTAGGTCGACGACACGCAGCGTGACGCCGCAAGGTCACGACGTCACGGCAACGCGACATACCGCAGGCGTTGTGTCATTCTGTTCTGTCGTCTATGAATTTATTTGTAAATGTTTTTTTTACGAAAAAGTAAGTTAAGTTTTTTTATTGGAATACAAATTCGTCAAATACAAAACATTATAAACAGTTTCCATTTTTTAGTGTTACAAAAAATAGTAAATAAATAAAATTTAATAATAAAAAGTTAGGAGAAAAGGAAAGAATCCAAGGTTGTAAAACAAAGTAGTAGGGACATGCTAGTTTCTTTTTCGTAACCGATTCATAATAGGTAGGTAGAATCTATTAAATCTATTTTTAATTGCGTGCAAATATAGAATGGTGGTCTTAGTAACAGCTAATAGCTGTAAGTAATGAGACTCACATTGTGTAATCCGTCAACAATAATGGTATTATTTATAATTCATCATCTTTAATTAACAGGAAAATATGAATAGTTCATAATAATTCAGCAGACATTTTGAATAGAATCTATCGAAATAAACTCACATTTAATGAATTTCATTTATTGATTTCATTATTATTACACGTGTCATAATAAAGGGTGTGTTCTTAACACACCCTTAGGTATGTCACATACTTATTCTAGTCGTTCCAATTTAGTCCTAAGCAATAGCAACGGATCTGTGGGCAACCTCAGGTAAAACTGATCTTACCTGTGGTTGATTACAAATGTCTATGGGCAGGAATCAGCATCAGATAGACTTCATGCTCGTTTGCTAACTTAAATATTATAAAAAAGAGTACCTACTTTTGAAATAGCACAAATTTAAGATAATAAAATACTCTCACATAAAAATAATGAAAATTCGTTTAACGTCTACGTAAGAAATTATGTAACTCAGTATGAATCAATGCGAAATTGACCATAATATTATAAAATACGAGTATTAAATGTTCTCGTGTAAGTGATAATTATTGAGAATGACTAATGAGAATAAATGTCTTTAAAACTGTATTAGTATTGATTCATGAGTATTCCGAATTTATTTTAAAGTTGGGATCTTTCTCTACTTTAAAATTAATTCGGAATACTCATGGGTTTACCTACTACACGGAAATGCGTGACCACAAAATCAGTTTTACATTACTCGGGTACTTTGCATAATTTGTGGTTTATACTTGTAAATTACGCAAAATACGTAACTCTCTATCTCTTTCTATCTTCATTTAATTATATCTCCATCTGCAAACGGAGATGCAAATCTCCGTTAGCATCGCCCGATCACACTTAGTAACACTCTCGTCAGACATTTGCTAGCTTACGCCCTAAGTCAAGCGTGCGTAAAGAAGTTTTACTTCAAAAACATTTAAAAATGACGTGACCATCATTTATTCGAAAGCTAGTCATCTTCTTGACTTCATATAGAATCCCTGTTCTATAAACTTTACACTTCGCAGATCATCTGGTCGACTGCTCGTTTACTATTTCAATGTTAAAAAATGTAAGTGACTATCTTACTTGTTACATCATTATTATACATGTAGAACTCTTATATCCATGTATAATTCCCAGTTTCATAAAATCAGTTCACACTTGGTGAATAATGTAATTATCATCGCGTGTTCCGATAATTCTTTGGAATTGAGAAGTTCGTTACGGTGCCCAGTTCGTTATCAGCCGTTGCTATGTGCATATGTAGTGTGATGCCACATTCTTGTTAGCGGCTTTTTGCAATTAAAAGGTAATGAAGATTTATCGGATTCAAAACGAAGTACTTAACTTAAAGTTTAACAGATAGAAGAAAAAATCTTAATTAGTTTTTCTATAATGTAGTTGTTAATGCTACGGACGTTACATTTGGTATAACAAGTAGGTACATGCGTAAAAAAATAACTGCTTTTTGGAATCGCTGGTAAGCCCGTATATTCATCTTCCAGTCTTTTAGACCTTTTACTTTAACGGTTTTCGCTAATAAATTGATTTTAAAGTCTTAAAGAATGTTTCTTGGATATGGCGCAGAAATCGATTTAATTTTAAAGGTCTGATTATTATCGGCGTTAAGCGACATATGATTACTGTGCATGAGGCATATCTAGTCAAGTATCTTTACAACATCGATGAATTATTACACGGCAATCCATACAAGAATAAATAAATTGCAATTACACAAATACATCAAGCACTTGTAACGGAATTGCAGGTGAGGTGTCTTTATAAATATGATTGCGAAGATTTGTAATAAACTTTCGAGAATGGGCGGTGTTTCAAGTACTTCAGGGTTTTTGCCGCTGGTCATTTATAATATCCATACGATTGGTAGGTAATGAATTAAAATATTTATATGACTGCTGGCCTTACACGTATGAAGGCGGCCGGACTGATTGTAGTACGATTGCGGTGGCATTGAATTATATTATTACTATTCAGGTTCTTTATACTACATATATGTGTGTATCTTACACCCAAAATTAGAGTGTATATAAATAGATATATGTGCACAATAGTTATACCAGCATAAGATTTTAACTCTACAAATTATTGTAAAAAAATATTAAGATACTCGAGTTTTCACTAGATGGCGTTATTCTGGCAATTTTTTCAATATGGCGTCGATTAACACTAGCATAAAAAATATCTACATTTTTTTAAATCATAAATTTAATTAAGTTGTACATTACGTTTTATTGAAGTCTGGCAACGTAGTTCGAATGATATATGTATGTGTTCCTCAAAATATTTTCACCGTTTTTCTTGTTAGTTAATATTCATATTCTTCTAGTAACAACGCATTCATAGCGAGATGTTTTTGTTTACAATTGGTCGTGGGTGACAATTGGCATCAGTGACCTCGTTAACATGCGGACTGCATATGAATTTACATCACAACATAGTAATACTGTTATTCCTCTTACTGCATATAAACGTTAACGGAAAAACGTGTTTACGTAGTTTTGTAAATAGATTACTCTACCAGGCTCTCTTGCGATCATCGAACAATGAGAATGAAAACTGAACTCAAAATTTCGGCGCATTTAGTTAAAAACTTGAAATTACTAATATGGTAATCTACCGTCTATCAATTTTAAAACTTATTATTGCTTGCTATAAAAGGACAAATATATGTAATGTATATTTAATAACTGTGCGTTTTAAGAAATTCTTTAAACTGCGAACACAGTTCAGTTATGTTCACAAAATGCATATCTGAGTAATGTACAAGGCCGTCATTCATGTGTTGTTGGTCATGGCACTCAAGACACAACACCCTACTGAAAGATGTGTAGAAAAAAGGATGAAAATAATATGAATAATAATAGAAAACATTTTTTTCTTTTGGTGTTGGATTGTACGTCAACACACAAGTAAACAAACAAGCAAACAGCATAGACGGCAGTAATTTTAAATCCATCTTACTAATATTATAACATCGGTTGTATCTAGGATTATGATTTTCATTAATGGCCTTACTTAACTGGCGTGGCTAACATTGGATGTCATTTAATATCTTATTCTACCACATCGCTTGACGTCAATGCTGATTCAACAAGCCATAGATTCGTGGTTCTGTACTTCAGGTAGAGTGCGGCAAAACCGTACAATAAGTTGCACGACTTCCACGAAACACTTGTAATTTACTTTATCTTTATAAAACCTGTTTGCAGCCAGAACTGGGGGAATTTTACTCTGATTATTAAATTTATCGAACTACGAAATCGCTGCTTTTTATCTGAAGAAAGTATGTCGATATAGATTGCGTTCTTTTAATTGATGTATCAAGTGATTGTGTGATGACCTGATGGTGTCTACTGTCGCCCATAAAGTTATCAACTAAATAGAATTGGAGTTCTATTAAAAGTCGGTCAAACGCTGTTACCGCAAAGGACTAAGTAGGAACGGTGTGTTCTTGACTATAACCTTCAAACCATCTTCACTTTTTAACATTGGCGTTAATTAATAGGTGCGGTGCGATAATAGCCTGATAAACGAGGGTTCTACCAACAGTATATGTACTTACACATAACTAATAAGTCTTCTGACGGCTGCGCTCGCTTGGGACGTGTATCACACGGTTAAGGATATCGTATGTATTAAACCAGGACATACGAGTAGGTATATTATTTGTGTGAAAAATTTCATCTAAATCCAATCAGTAAAGAAGTAAAGAAAAGTAGAAAGAAGTAAGAAAGAAAATGTAAAAAAATAAAAGAAAATTAACTCAAGTGTAAAAAAAGCATATAGGCATCGAAATTTAATTAAAAGCAGGTGTCTTAATTAAAGGTTCGCAAAAATTAGGGTGTTAGCACATCAATCAATCACAAATCTTAATTACCAATCAGTTACTCTGACACAGTGGCCTTTAAAAATGAAATTATAACACATAATTATAACAACCTTCGATCATACATACATTATGTATTCGTAATTATAATATTTAGATAGCATACTAATGGTCTGCTTATTAGAAATTAATCACCACTGCTTGACGGTGAAGGAATCGCGAATATCGAGTTTGTTTCAAACACGAGGAAACTTACACACCTCTGAGCTCTCTCAAAATAAAAAAAATCTGTTGCGTTGGACGAAGTCTACCAATTCGCAATAGGCCTTCGCGGTGGACTATGATTTTTAGTTTCTTATTGTGAGAAAAGATCCGTGCCCAATAGGGGTTTATGATGATTTATAATTTTAGAATAAAAAACAATTCAAAATATAACGTCGCGAGTAAAATATCATTATTTATTCATAGTTTTTAGTGATACAAAGCATACAAATAAAATGTGAACAGTTTCCACAAAACTTCATATCGATAGATTAGATAAATTTTGCGACGCACAGAATGTGCCAAAATTAAAAATTTATTAAAAAAATGAATTTTCGCCGCGTCGCTGATTGAATGAAATATGGAAAATGTAATTTCATTCAATCAGCGACGCTATATCTAGACATGTTTATGTAATTTTCCTTTTCATTATGCAAAACAGAAATAAGTTATGCGGACGCTACCCAGAATGTTTACATTCCGTAATAACTCATTGGTAAATTAACTTTAAGATCTGGTCAAGAAGAGCAGAGGGGAGGAATGCTGAATGACTGATCTGAGTGACTGACGAATGGTCAAGTGTATTTTTAGATTGATATGTAAAAACCGGTTCAGTTGACGTATTTGGGGTGGCTTTAACGAGCTTAAGACATTACGTTCGTGCACGCGCATGTAGAAAGTTGATATGACGCGAACATAGTCGCTATGAGATGTGCTCTATGGTTTTATCTGGGAAACTGGTGATATAACTTGAAACGATGTGAGATAATTGTAATAAGTTTTGATAGAGTGAATGGATAGTAATGAAATAAATATTGTAATTATGTTGCCTCAAAATATATATTTTAATAATTTAAATTAAATTTAGTAGTTTTGGTTACATGCAATTTCAGACAAACAGAAATATAAAAAGTGTTAAAATTACAGAAATGTCTGATATTGGAAACTTATTCTCAAACAATGCGATGCACAAACATGCGAAATTATATTTTTTTGTGTGTGAATTTTGCTCAGTGAAATATTTTTTCATGAGTTTTAATATTTGAATTGTTACCACTGGAAATTGATTTAATGATAAGATTTGTGATATATGTTGTAATAGATAAATAATTAATTTGTAGTGCTAATTACTGATCTTCCACGGAAATTATGTAAAAGTCATTAAATTACTGAAACATATACCCAGTTACATTAATTAAACATATGTCCCACGTACACAAATACACATTTTGGATGAATTTACGTATACAATAAAAGTTCAATTATTTTAATTCTGCTAATCGTTTTACAGAATTACGTGAATGCGACCCCGTTCGCATTGTAAGTGACAATAAATAAAACGCCGTAGGGTTGATTTAACGTCCTGAAATTACGACATTATGTTTTAAAAACGACACAAAAGTAGTGGTTTCAATATTTTATTCAAAACATTATTATCTTAGTTAGAGATGTCTTAGTATGATTGCTTTTTATGCATTTAGTAAGAACAACATAATTTTCTTCTATTCAATAATATACAAAGATTTGAAGGCAATACATTTATTATTACTATATATATATGTAATGTAAAATATTTCATTAAGGTCGCAAGAATAGGGAGCAGGCATCCTAGATATCAAAGAGTGGAAGACCAATATTTGATTAAAAGCAAGCGAGAAAGATAATAAATTAAAAGTAACTTATAAGTATAAAATGTATTTTTATATCTGTACTTTTACTAAGTTATCCCGTCCATTATCGTTTGGATATCATCAGTTCACACATTATATTAATAATAAAAAAGATAAACAGATAAATATACCTCATGAACCTCCAATAAACTTTCTATATTTAAAGGTGCATGAATCTAATGCAAGTCCTGTATGGTATTTTGTACGGAGAATGTTAGTGAGTGCGGAATATTACGCATCATTCTAATATTACGCCTTATTCCGTCATCCCTTTTATAAGGTGTAATTATTTCATTATACGAAGGGTTCAGTACGGGTTTATAATAAAGATGACAGTGTGACAGGTTTAATGTAACGGAAACAATTTGAATGACTTTATGTAGCAGCTACCGTATTCGCTTACACGGAAGGAATCGATTGCGTGTCAAATATTAGTAACTGGAGCGATGGTTCCTTTAGAACTTGGTCAATTGCTTCGTAAGACATTGTATCTGATTTTGTAAATTAAACTGGGTGTTTTTTATTTTTTTTTCTTCTTGAAGTATTGTATAAATTTTTTGCCATTCTGCTTCCCGCGTTATAAAAACGCTCCTTCAATTGTCAAGAGAGATCTTAGTAGTATCCTGTAGTGGGCCATAAAACCAAAATATTGTATTCGCGTTAAGTCTATTTTTTAAAGCTCTTTTTAAAGCGCCAGTGAAACCTAGACTTTTATAGAAATAACATCAATTAATAGATACTTATTAAACACATTTTAAGATACACAGATGATTACCAAATAAATTATTGTAACTAATTATATGAATGAGAAAATAATATGTCAAACCCGAACCCGAAACCCTGAAACCCGAACCATCAATTAGCCTATTACAATAGCTTTTCAGAGTTTTTAAGCAAGTCGACAACCCTAGCAAATAAGATACTAATAAAGAGTAACGTTGTAGCAATACATACATTGTGTGATATTGTCGTGTGCCAACAATAACACAGCCGCCCACCACACTTGCGGTGTTCATGCCAATTGTTTGCAAATTAACCAAAATAACAAACTATGGATATTCGATTTCGATATTCATTCTTGATGTTTACATTATAAAATATAATATAGCAATAATATTTTAATACAAACTTGTATTTATGTACCTATGGCCTGATACAGGAAATCCTAAAGAGTGTGTGTAATATAGAATAGCATAGTAGTAGGTATCATTATGTGAGGGGAGGAAACATTATTATTATTTTATTGATTTACACTTACATATGAGGTGTCCATAGTGCTCAGTGATAACGTATCTACGCATAGCAGCTCAGATATGATCAAGTCATCTATTAGGAGAGGGCAATTACTTTGCAAAAAAAAAACATAAAGTATTCCCAGGTTAAACTAGCATTTTAAAAACTATTTGATAATACCGAAAAACTTGCTTTAAGTTAATACCTTAAGATTAAATTTCACCTTAAGATTAGATTAAGTATCCATAGAAAAATAAACTTAACCGTCTAACTACTCGTATATGTAAATTATTTTTATTGCGGTTAATCTAAGTATGGCGCCTAACATTGACTCTGACGGATCGGAGTATGTACTTATGCTAATGTTTGACCTAAATCGGTCAATCAAACACCATTAATAATGCATTTATATTTGAATAATCCCATTGAAACCCTTTGTTGTGACATCACGCAATTTTTAAGAAGTAATCGCATAATCAATCGATAAATATCCAATCCATACCTAATAATATAAATAATTGATATCGCTTTTGTTACTAATAACAATTTCTTAAAAAAACGACGATTATTTTAACACATTATTATTTATTAAAACACAAGTAAAAAGTATTAAGCCCATTATTAGATCATACAGATACACACAGTTTTTAGGTAAAAATACTAAATTTTATTTTTTTATTTTTATAGTAGGACGTTAAAGATTGTTGAATTCGCGCTTTAGACCTCGTTCGTTAGACTTCGTTCAACGTTATTAAGAACCTATTTATTACCTTACGTGTACAAAATTTATTGCCTTAATTTATTTTTTACTAAATTAGCTTATTGTTGTCGTTAATCTATTAAAATTTTGCAGTTAGATAATTCTTATTTAATTTGAACCTGTAAAATCAATTAGAACCACATTCATCTCCGCGATACATCATAAAATAAATGATGTTTCCAAAGTTTTGTTGTGACATAAGAACGCAAACATTTGCATTTGTAATACGATTATTAATAAAGATATCTTCCACAATCCGACGTATAATAACGACCATGATAGCTGTACATTACACTAACTGTACGAGTAAAGAGTAAGAGTTCAATGGTTCAGAAATAAACTTTAATACGGGCTTGAGTTTAAAGTTGATAGAGATTAATGAACTTCCGAAGAGTCTAGCCAAGCAATCAAGTGCCAATTAAAAAGCACGTCTATCTCATTGAAGGCGGTACAACAAAAGGTTTCTATAAATATATGCCTCAGAAACTAATTGTATTCCTCCGTCTAAATAAGGAAGATCTCTATTGATGCTAAGAGTAACTATATAGGCTGCCCGCATACATGCAATTTTATTGACTAGATTTATGTCTAGTCAATATTATTGTTTGCCTACGAGCGTTTAGAATAAATTATTGACTTTGCAATTATTCATTTTCCTTTATATATTTTATTCATATTGCAATTATTTTTTGATCCATTGTTATAGTATAGATATAGCACAGGAGCGTGCATTCCACCTGATGGTAAATGATTATTGTAGCCCATGGACATCTGTAATCATCCTTAAGTAAGATCAAGGTCTTACTTAAGGCTAGCCACAGATGCGTTGCTACCCTTGAGGATTAAGTTGAAATATAACTACCTCTCCTCGAATTCTCCTTCCAGACCAAAACACAGCTGCTGGTATTAGGAAGAAATCATTGATCGACTAATATATGTATGTCAATGTCATGTTTATAACTGTGATAATTGAAATCGAAATCAAAGTTAAAGTTTGAGATTTTATCAATTTGATTACATTCTTTCATATTATCACAAACTTATGACTCAGATTTAGGCTTTGAATGAAATGTGTGATGCACTTGATGCCTTTAGGTTTATATAATATCAAACAAAAGTACTTATAAATACACGGTCGAATGTTTCGTAGCAACAAATGTGTACACAATACACTTAGATAACTAATGAATTCTAATTGTAAGGACATTACGATAGGGAAATACTTCCGTAAATATTATTGTAGAGAAATGTAAGTTATAATATCATGTACGGAATTCTTGCAACATGTACATTTAAAATTACATAGTTTAGTTGTCGCCTGTTTTAAGTGCTTATGTACAATGCGTGTGGTGCTCATAAGTACAAAATTAAATGTATGTAAAATTTTGTGCGTTTATTTGAACACACGATAAGTATATTAATTGTACATACGATGAACGTGGTTTTACGTATCGATGTAAAGGTACAACTATAGTCTCTTAGTCAATATTGATTATTATCGAAAACCAAGTGTACGACCTGCCTTAGGAGCTTTCCGTATTCCCAATGTGACGTATAGATATGACTATGACGAAACGTATATATACGATATTCTTAATTCGAGTGAAAAATGTATGTAATGTACTGAAAAATAGGTCAAATATTTTCGTTTGAAGAAATATGGTTTTTGCTACATGTTTTCGCAACTGTGACAAGATTACGTAAGTATGAGTAGTAAAAGAAATTTCACTCTACGGCGCCCACATAGTGCTAATTTTACACATGCATGTGCAGATGAGTTTTTTTTAAGACCGGAATAACGAGCATGTGGTCATCTGATATGTGGTAACTACCGCCCAATAATATCTGTAAGCAACTTCTTATAGAATAGGAATTCTGTAAGTTGATTACAGCAATGTTAATTTTTAAGACTGAAATAACAAACGAGCATCACGACCTGATGGTAAGTAGTAACTGCCGCCCATAGACATCTGTAACCAAATTCTTATATAGTTCTGTGTAAAGTCGATCACAGATGCGTTGCCACTCCCGAGGATTTAGTTGGTCGCCTCACATATAAGTGAGCCGGCAACTACACCCTTCCAATGAAACGCACAATCTGCTTCACGCTAGAAATATATAGATGTGGCGTGATACCTACCCGTTCGAACTACACTGGTTTTACCACCTGGATATTTATATAATACCACCTGCTTAATAGAAATAGTAATAATTGGTACATATCATAAAAACCAAATTGTGACATGATAAGTCTTTATAAAAATTCAGGTAGGCTGATGAGTAGGTATGTAAAATTTTCCTTTCATACATTACCTGAGATATCATTATCTTATTGCCACTGACGCATTAGATTTCAAGATAAACAGCCAAATAAGTGGATAAGATTTAATCTGATTAAGTCTGCTGATTGATATGTAGAAACCAATCACATAGGGTTCTACCTACCTTCGAAATTATTTACTTATAAGGAGGTTCAATGCTTTAGACGGGATGCTACTACTGCCACGGGTAATTATCAAGTTTAAAGAAGCGGTGTTTTGGTTTGATTCGAGGGGCGTGATTTTAAGGTACCCTACCTTAATACATTATGCAGTCTTCCTAAAATCTTCCTAAAAAATAGTTCGTCGTGTAACTTAAAGAGATGACTCCGTGTTAGAAAGGGACGACCAAAAATGTTACAATCTTTATTAACCGCGTTAAGAAACTATTCAAAATGCGAACATAATTTTAATATTTCCGCAAAGTGCAAATCTATCGAACTAGTTCCCCTTTATCCTCACCGTGCACGTTCACGAGCGGTTGTGACTACTGGATGTGCAATGGAAGTAATGCATGCCCGTATATAACTTCTACATGCTACAAGTACATTGTTTATCTACCGACGTCATCAAATCACGAGAAAACACTGAACGGAGACAAAGAAAGATGAATTGGTACACACATATCTGACAGCCTTCGAGATTATGACAAATATATTATTATCTACGGATATCCAACGCCCGAAATAGATTCACGGCTTTATGGATTTTACCTCGAATGATATCAGTCGAATAAAAATGAAATGCACACGTAAGCATTTCATTCTTAATTGACTATTGACTATCAAAAAAAAAATGTGATGTGATGTGCAGATGTGAAAAATCGTGTTTATGTAAGAAATATGCATAAAAGAGATTGCGACATGAACTAAATATAAAGCATAATAAAAATAACGCCATCTACGAACAGTACCTCGCACTAAGTCGAAATAACAATGCAGCAATTAGAATTAATTAGAATTGTAAGATACTTAATAGTTCCGATAATGTATAACAGATGACGCAAAATAAATAAATACAAGTATCGCCAACAATCTGGTTTATCTGCGCCTGTAAATGTTCCCCTTTAAATAATAGTATGTGGTTTCATTAGAACGAGTATGGTTGCGTTGAGGAGGTATCATCGCTACACTTATTTGTAACGCAAAGGAGTGGTGCGTTTCGATGGACGCTTTTGATGTCGGCTCACTTACTATGAATCGATCGTCCTTGTCCTTGAGAGTAGCAAAGCATCTGTGATTGACATCAGAGGGAACGTCCATGGGTGGCAGTGATTGCTTACCATTACGTAGGCTGTGTGTTCCTTTGTTACTTCAATGTACTAAAAAAGACCATCTTGTCTCAATAAAACCTTAAATAGACAAAATAATATACTAATTCCTAAGAAGTCATAATAATATGAAACTATTTTGGCGACATTTTTTTAAGAAAGAACCAGCGTATTTCAACAATTTTTCAACCTCTATTTGAAGAAATAATCAGCGGTTTTCCCGATATTACTTAATAAAATTCATTTTAATCTAAAATATGATCTAGGCTCTATCGATAAAAAACAAATGATAAGATTGATTACAAAGAATAACGAAGTGAATGAACTTTACACCGAGTCACTTGTGACTGTTCGACTGAATGAAGACGAATGGATTCGGGAGGTGACCTTCGATCCTCACGAATTAAAGGGTAATGCATCAAAGACCCTTCGACTATTTCATTGCATCAATGGAAGCTATCGACACTTAAATAAGGCCCATCTGTTGGTCTGTTGTGTTGACGTGGACTTTGGATGGAAAAATTGATATATTTTATTCCAGTATGTAAAGTGATAACAAAAATATTTTATAGGTAAGATTGTTACAGTAGATTCATTATAAAAAGTTTCTCGTAATGCGACAAACTACTCAGACTTTGTGCTATGTGCTACCATTTTTGTTGTGGTTTAATAAATAATATTGGTATAGTATTTAGTATCACGATTAAAAATTAATCTACAAATATTGATATACTATGTGAGAGTACTATATCTTTAAGAAATCACGTCGATATAGAGTCCTGAAAATATTTGAAATGAGAACTGCAATCTACATTTGTAAACCACTTCATATAGAACAGGGGTTCTATCATAAGTCTGTCATAGATGAGGTGCTAAAATCTAAAATGGTGGCTTTACACAAAAATGCGGCGGCAACCACACACCCTGCCGAATTTCAAAACTACTTTATACTAGAAACAGGAGCGGCGGTGGTACTTCTGTCCACTGTAATGGGACGTCTTACCGTTTTTTATATGTTACAGCTGCATATAAGGGTGGGGCAAGATTTCGGTCTCGAGTCGTGCACGTAGTACCTCCCCAGTCGAACTACACTCACTCTTCTAGCAATTCAATAAAACTTTGGTTATATAACTCATTTCACATTTCAATATTGCATAAGTTTTCATTTATCTTTTATCACCTAGAATAGTATTAAACGGTATTTACATTAGAGCTAACATGAAGTATCCACTCAATGAAAGCGCTGCAGACACTTAATTAGTCATATTATTATGAGTGACAAGATTTTTCCAATGGTTTTGTTCGTCCGTTTGTGAATTAATTATAATTAACCTTAGATCATTTTCAATGTTATCGAAAAACCAAAAAGTAATAGTTAAATTAATGTCAGTGAGAAACAATTGCACAAGCCTTTATTCATACAAAATAATTACATTTTATTATTAGAATATGCTCTGTGGGCATATGTTTCGTGGGAAACAGTTATCCATCCATATTTACTTTTCTTGAATGTGCTTGCTTAAACTTTACTTAATTTTATATACGTCTATGATTCAACTGATAAAAGTTTGTTAAAGATTTCATTCCAAACATTCTTCAAACTTATTACAGCTACGCACAATACTTTTTTTAAATATGAAAAATTTAGACATGGACAACAGGACACTATCGAAACGCAGTAAAGTAATACTAAAACACCCAGCTCTATTTTCAATTTGAGAGACAAATATTTGCATATATAAATAACTTTGAAAAACCACTGTTTATGTACGAACCTGCACCTCATTCTATAAATCTACGACACACCACCCACAGTTTCTGTGGAAGTCAGCAGAGCCGCCAACGACGATACATCAAAGTGTTTAACTTGTCTGAAATCGTTTCCTACCACAGATTAATACTCATATAGAGATTTCATCGTTTAACGCTTACCATGCTCATATCTTTATCTTGTTTGTGATTAAATTCTTTAAAAAAATACAATAGTAGAAATGCAGAAATTTGTCATCTTTCTAAATAGTGGACCATTTCATTGGTAGTATCGTTGGATATTTTGGACGTTTAGTGTCTTACCATAGATACACATAAGACGTCTATTACAATTAGAGAATAGATGTGGCGACAGTGTAGGTGAATTGCATTGCATGTGTCTGTCTCGAGGAGATTTCTGATAAGTTCTATTTGATAAGTCAGATTTACTTTATCGGAAAATTCCATCTCATGGTCGATTTCAAGCAGATCGCCTGTTCTACAGGCGATCGGCTACGTCATTAATCGCTTCACACCTGAGCTTCTTAAAAAATACCGCCACGGGTCGCCGGACAGATGTAAGACATCGTGTTCGTGCAAGTAACAAACTAAATATATGGCATAATGAAAATAATACCATCTGCGAACAGTACTCTGCACTAAGTCGAACTAACACCGCAGCCCGCTTAGTTTTGTTCGATACTTCATAGTTCTGACAATGTGTAACAGATGGCGCAAAAATAAATAAATGCAAGCATTTCCATACCAACAATAAGGTTCACCTGCGCCTATAAGTTTCACATCAATTTTGCTATTAGATAACCTCTGCAGATACAGTACTCTGTTTGCGTCCAGTCGACCGTGTGAAAATATAGCACGCGCCTGCATTCATGACGACGACCTAATTAGGCTTTTGTTCATGTTCGCTTACAGACTATAACAGTTGGCGAGGAGTTAGCATTGTTGCTCCAAGTGTAAACATCGGGTATCTACGTGCTTGCGAGCACGTATATGCGGATTTCGTTTGCGAATGTGAGATGTTGACATACCGAAAGTTGCGTTAGAGTAAGAACACAGATAAAATATAGTTATGAATACTCACAGAGTACATATTTCCGTATTTAGCATACAGCTTGTACTATTAAATTGAGACTACATGCCCATTTTCGTTAATGGAATCCGATTTTTTAACCGTCTTTCCAAGGGAAGACGTTACCTATTAGTCATGTTTATTTTTAAATGAAATTTCTTTGATCGACGTGATTTAAAATTCGATGAAACGAAAATGCGTTACGAAAGCAATGGTTGATGTTACTAGATGGCGCTGTACCTTGTTCTGAATCACGCTTACGATTTTATTTTGTAGCTTGAATAAAAGCTCAAGTGGGATATAACTAATCGATTTTTGAAAAAGCATATAGCTTAGCCTAGCATAGCCCTAATATACTAATGATCAGTATTTTTTTTATTTATTATTATTAAGCTTTTCTTCTGCGGTGTGTGAATTATACACACAAACACTATTTTATATGTTTGGCGATTATTAAACATTTAATTTCTATTAAACCAAAGAGACGTACCAAAGAAATGCATTCGTCACTATAAGATATTTCAACATGGCGTCATGATTTTAAATAACGTTAGCTTGATTCAACGCATGTTTAGATAAAACAAAGGTACATGAACTATCAATATCATCTAGCCCAATATGGAATTCCTCCATAATAGTTCGAAGGTTCGAGAAACATCCAATCTAAGTGTCATCTGATACTGTGTTTGATAAAACATACTCCGATTGGCAGCGACACGTCAGACAATATCACGTCTCGATGTATGTATTTGTATCTGTAAGGTTCTGGTTCTCAGAATTTTTTTAAATATTGTTTTTCACAGTTAACAATTATATTATTAATTATAGTTGAACATTTGATTTACAATAAAGTCTTATGCACCAGCCGTTTGGGTATCGTAAGATTTTAGTTTAGGCAAATGTAAAGCAACATACTGGAACTAGCTTTTGCCATTGTAAAAAAGTTCACAATTATTTTTTTTAAATGTATAAACCATGTTTTGATTTTGGTGTGACGTCACTTCAATAGTAAACAGTAGCTTTTACTACAATAGTATTTGTTTACAACAAGTAAAACAGAATTTCGGCAAACGCTTCCGCATGAAATTTTAAGATAATTAATTAATTAAAAGTCGTTTAGGTCACATTTATGTTTTATAAAATTGAAATAAATTATTTAGTACTTTGTTAACTTTATGAATAATTTAAAATATTTTTCACAAAATAGTTTATATCTCATTGTAAATATTCCCCTAATCCAATATCCAAACGTGGTGTAACTAAGTAAATGATTTATATTCGATGCGCGACCCAAACGACTTAAAACGAAAGAAATGGTTTTCAATTTCATCATGTAGTCTTAATAAATTTGTCTATGGCACTTAAGGTATATAATGTGTCACTATTAAGTTTAACAACAATGAAAAACATTCAACTCATATACTCTTACTCTCTTTTGTAATAAAATTTCGCTGCTGCTTTCTTTTTATTATATTTGCTTACAACATTATACCGATTTTCTTCCGGGTTATAGTTTTATACAAAGCTATTGAACTTTTCAAACTTTGAACAGTTTATTATCTTTAACTTATCCATGTCCCGAATTAGAAAACTCTTCCTAAGACGGAATTTTTAAAATTACTCAATAAGATAAACATCCTCTTTGGGCTTAAGTGCGCATAATCCAAGCTATTATTTATTGTCTATGGATTAGACAGATAACTAACAGTTACAAATTACGAGTTTCTAAACATTTTCTAACACTCCATAAGTTTTTGATATGTATATGAGTTTAAAGTATGTTTGTATAAAACCGTTTCGCTTTGAATTACTTTCATTTTAGAAAATATTGTTTTTGTTAGTTTAAAAATGAGTATTCCAAAATTAAACTTTAATAGATCATAGATATGCCATAAATCTTTATGGCTTATAGACGGTAGATAATTACTTCCCTATTTCCTGTTATGTTGAAAATGACGTCGTTTAGACCGTTTTTAAGATGAAAAATATTTTTTTTATTCCAAAAATTAATATTCTTAAGTAAATATTTATTATATAGGTATACTTTTTGGCCCATTTATTCAATTTGTATACTTTGCAGTTGGTTTTCGTAAATCTGGGAATTTACGAATATGACGTCAACCTCAAAGCGCACCTCTGGCAAGAAGCCGAAACAAAAATAATTTCAAGTTTGAATTTGTTTTTGTTGCCTGCATAATAGTTGTCTTATTTTGGAGTACGTTATTCACTATAACGTATAACTATGTCTTTTATTATCAACTAAATACGTTGCCTACAATTATATAAATGTAGCGAATAATTATTTCTGATTCGATTTTTTTTTGGTTTCGATCAGTTTCGATCTTAGTTTTTTTTACTCTAAAAATATTTTCCTTTTTCCTGTAAAACTAAAAAGCAGTTATAGAAACTTCAAATATGGAGAAAACAACTGTGAACATTTCTTTTTCATTTATTCATTATCTGGTATCTTTTCTTTTGTAGTCTGGCGCCGTTCTTTCAATAAAATATTCCAAAGAGAAGACGTACATAGACGTACAGGACAATTGATCATAAAATATATTGACACTAATATAAGATAAAGTTCGCTCCAAGTATAGTTTTTAAATAGTGCCATTAATTGATGCAATTATGGTATACAATTTAAGTTTATACAACAAAATTATATTGTGAGTATTTTACATTGTTATTTTTTCGAATGTACATTTAGCCTTCCTTTCTAATATTAAAAAAAATACTTAATACTGTAATTATACAATAAAATATTCTAGTGTAATGTACCGTCCATCGGTATGTGTCTAAATGTTTGTCGTAATAAATATTTGATTGACCTTATGTCGGAAAGGTATGTGTATCTATTAAATAATGTTCGCTTTGGATCGTTTCGTCTTTGAAATAAAATAAAAAAAATATGCGTGTCAGTTTTAAGTTTAGTGCATTTCTAAAATAAATTATTTAAAGAAAAAAGTTTCTCCAACATATTGTGCCCGGTTCTTAAAAACCAACAGATTATTTATCATTTCCGTCTTAGGTTTCTTTAACAAAATATCTTTTAGCTTTTTACGTTTATCTCAAGCAGGATATGTTTAGTTTTACGTTCGAGGTGACGGCGTGACAGACGGATAGACGACCTCGACTCCATTTAGTTCGACCGCTAACGTGGATTCAATGTTTGACCAATACAAATAAGACTCATTGAGGTAATTGAATAGTATGAATGAAATATCAGAATCGTCTACAAATTGTGTATGCGAACTCAATTATATACTCAAAAAACACATTCTTATCGCCAGATAATCGGATTTCCAGACATTTATCGCTAGAAATACGATTTCTTTCAGACAACCTTCGTATAGTAAGACAAACATGATATAATCAAAGAGAAGGCTAACATAACGTCGGTAACGTATATCAATATAAACACATCATAGTATAATATAATATATTAATAATATACTATACACAATATAGTGATTGACGAAAGACAAAATACAAAAAAGAAATGGATACAATTTTGTAAACGATAGCTTTCGAACCAAAATCAAACAATGTAAATTAGATATAGGACTAAAATAAGAATACGAGCGATTATAAAGAAGAATTTGTATTTATCTTGAACACTCCGTAATGTAGATCACAGTAGGTAAACAGTGCTGCACAATCAGACAGGTGGTGTATCTACAGTGAACTAATTTCGGAACTAAACCGTTCCAATTCCTTGCAACTCATACGACATTATCCAGCGGATACGGATGTCTCCACCTCGAGGCGATGCAATCAAATGCAATTTGTTTGTATGCTGCCGATCGGCCATTGAACGCATCGCGATATGGGGTCAGGTCGCTATTCTAAAGTACTAATATGATCCTGGATATGTCATAAACTCGATTTTTTACGAAATAGAACCACTTGAAAAGTGGCTGTAACACTACATATATTTTAAGTAGGTCTTGGGGTTGATTAAACAATAGTTAGCCGTTAAATTTTCTATCCTTCTATTCTATTACTTGTATGATTCGTAAAGCAAGGTGTCATGATGGTAGATCCAGAGTCCAACCACCAGAGATTTATCTAGCGCCGTCCTTTGATCAGTATAGAGCGAGATTGCTTTGAGTGTCTATTCATCGACGCTTTTATGAGGACCTGTGTTTTTCGTTAATTAATTTCAAGACTGAAAATTTTCATTTATTGCGCTTCGAGCAATTGCTGTTTTCGCTTTTCCCAACGTGCTAACTAATAAGCTTTCGAGATTATAAAATGATTTTACAGAATAGTACTACTGCTCTATATTGTGAGAACGTAGGGACTCAATTATTTACGATATGTACTTATCATCCCTGGGTTGCACTTAACTGTCATTAGGACTGTGGACTATTTACTTTCTCTTAGATAAAAATGGATAGGATATATGCTTGCGGTCAGTGGGAGGTCATTTGATATGTTTAGTGGAGTGGACGTTAGTAAGAATACAGAGAGTAAAGGAATAATTTTTTTGAAAATGACGTCACAATAGAATAATATTTTACTTATAAGTCTTATAAGTTATTACTAATATGTTTCAATTCAATACGTATTACTTCCAGTTTTCCATAAATATTTTAGACGCCAATGGGGCACACAAATATAAAGAGGCGACCATCTTATTCCTCGGGAGTAGCAACGCATCTGTTACGCAACTTCAGATAGAATCCCTGTTCTATATGAGGTTGCTTACAGATGGGCAGTCGCCACTTACCACCAGGTGGAAAGTATGCTCATTTGCAACTTCAATCAGATTAAAAAATGTATAAACATCTGTCTCGCTGTTGAATCTAAAACCTCCACAGTCAGCAGATAACCTCACGGCTTAAACTTCACCTAACTTCGATTTATCGTTTTATTTTGCATAAATACGTAGTTAAAGTTTTAAAACGATTGATGGGCGGTTTTTGTACACAAATTAATTATAGATACAACTGAACCCACGCTGTTTTCTCTTGCCCACGCCTGTTGTAAATATATTGATTACAATTATAAACCAATAAATACACTATAAATCTGTATTTAAGCTTGTAGTTCAAAATTTATAGGAATTGTTTGAATTGTATTCTAGCGAATACACAGTGTTAAATGCTGTTTTGTTTTAGTATATGACACATAAAACGTTCCAAATTAGTCCTCATTAATAGCAATATATTTTTATTCCTATTATGGTAAGACTTCCATCCTATTTAGGATTCGTTATTATAATATGAAAGTATAAGAAAAAGTGAATGCATGCTTATTTGTTACTTATTAGGCGATTTGGAAGACGGTCCTCATATAAATTTCTTACAATTAAAATTTTATATTAAAATCTTGAAATTTTTAATATATTTTTTCCCGATTTTAAAGTGTTCGTCAATTTAACTGCTTACCATAACTATCACAGTTAAATCGTGTTCTATGACTCAAGATTTTATGAATTAATCAATGTTAATAAACCATTGTGTTCCATTGATTCTATCTTTCACATTGGTCCATCAACAACGTTGGCCAACTGCTAGAAAGTTTCTATTTACAATACAAATATAATATGAATTGATTGGTGCTATATCTCACAGTCGAATATTTATAATCCAAACAAACATTCATATAATTTATGCAATTTTCTAAACTTATTTATGCCTAGTGTAGATTATATCTGACAATGTCTTGAAACTTTATAGGGATTTAAGATAGGTTGTTAGGTTTATTGAAACTCTTTCTAGTTAGAATAAAAATTGTTAAAGATTGATAGTTAACTTAGTATTGTTTTTATCAAAGGCTTCTCCTAGCTACCTTATTTACATGCAAATGATTTGTATCATGCCAATAACGTAGTAAATAAACCGATTAATAGTTTGTTTAAGATCTTAATAGAAGTTAAATTGATGGAAATCCTGAATGCTAAGAAGTATATGTATTTGAAATACATTACACACATGTATTTAGAAATCATTGGTCAAATAATTTGAGGGCGATAGAACCCTTTTTGGTTTACTCCGGAGGCAGTAGCACCACCCATGTACTTATGGCAATTAGTGTTAAGCGTTGTTGCGTTCAGATTTTAAGGGTGTGGTAGAGTAGCAACGTATGTGGCCAACCTTAGGCAAAGGTTTTCGAGGCGTTCATGTGTTGCAGTGGCAACTCACCATCGGGTACCACTAGCAGTAAATATTATCAAAAAAGTAAATAGTTTTTTGCAATCGTTTTGGTGCAATCAATATAATAAAAAAAAACGACTGAATCAATTCTCTGTACGTTTATAATTTTGAAAAAGATGCGCCTCTGCATAAAAATATGTTTCGAAAGCAACAGGAAAAATAGATGTTTTTTTATCGTCACAATGCGTGAAGAGATTCTGTTCCCGGCTCCAAATTGACATGCCCTCAATGTCAATCTTACTCAAGAGAACGTCACACGATACTTTGAAACATTTATTCTTGAGCTGACCAAAATACTTCTGTTTTGTTATTAGATTTTTTTGTAGTTCATAAAGCTAAAGAAATGAAAGAAATATATAATATAACATACGTATCTCAGATATGTATTCCCAAATGGGGAAATTTCATCAGAACCAGGAAATGTGAAATGTGCTATTTAAGGTCGACTTAAGGAAAATCCAGAAATGTTTTAATGCAAAACATCCTCAAGACCCAAGTTTAATAGTCAATTTATTTTTATATGGCTGTCGCTTGACTGAGGACGTTTTTCTTGTCACACAGGTTTCATGCGTGAAATAAAACGCAGTGGTGGTTTATTAGCGCCACGCGTGCGTTTGGTTAACATAACACGAAAATTATGTATGGAACAATTGGATACAAGAAGCACGCGTGGGGGTCACAACATGCGTGACAGAGTAATAAATTTAGGATTTGTAAAGAAACAGGGTAAACAAAGGAATAAAATTAGTAAAATATGAAGAAACTATATATGATGATGTATAAAAAATAATATGATAAAATATCGAATTCTAGGACGAATATTGATATTACCCGTTCAGATCAATTTTACAGACTTTGTTATCAGCCAGTAACGATATAGATCTATATTATACTTCAGTCATAAGTTAGTGTTTTGAGGTATCAGCTATGTGCCTTAAATTGTAATATTCTATTGTTCCTAGAGTTTATAATATACAATTAGTAATTTATTAACTTTACAATAAATTTCATGGTAATGAGTTATGTTCTCTATTACAGTTTTTTCTTGCACGTGTTACCACATAATTTCAGTTGCATTATAGTATTTGCGTTACAGTTGTAATAAGTTGGAGAGCTGTAATTTATATATGTATGTATTTTGGTGCCTTTAACGTTACTGCAAACATTTATGTCTGTATCTCCAGCATGGGTCTCGATAAACTTGGGGAAGCATCGAGTATACTTCACCACGCTGTATCGATAAGTGACTAGACTGTATCAGATGTTTTGCAACTTCACTGTTATCCAATAATAGCATTCTGGACCTTTTAGAGTGCTATATGAGGCCTAGAAGTTTGTGTCTCCAGACATTTATAATGAAATGAAATGTCTTTGTTTTTGCATAGGCCTAGGGGGACACTTACAAATTGTCATTTACGGTATTTTTTCTTACACTACCACCGGATCGTAAGATGACCTCTACTGAGACGATCCGGCAAGAAACTCAGCAGGTTTGTCTTTTTTCTTTGTTATATTTTTGTGTTTTTTATAGTAGCAGATAAGTGTCGTACGTGTATATATCATAACCCGACGGTCACAAAATCAGTTACAAGAGTTATTTGCCATAATATTTTGTAGGAAAATGTCTATTTGTTTTCCACGGCAAATTTTGTGCCTATAAATGTCTGGACATATACGAAACCAGCTTTAAACCAGCTATAAGCTTTAACAGTCACTGTCTCCGACGGTTTTAAACTTAAATAACTAACAATCGCCTACAAAAATCTTCACACGTCAGTCGTGTCACGGACGATTACAATACATTACTTGCGCTTAAATTCACGCCTTGATTACTATAAGCAAAAATAATATACGAGTAAATTAAATAAATAACTTAGCAACAGACTTATATAATGTTTCAATGAAGTTATATTTAGTAATTGTATCGGAAATAACTATAATTATTGTTGTACTAATTAATTTAGTTCCAGTATACGTGTAAATAGGTATGATTTTAACTAGTATTGATAAAAAGCCGGCTGCTAGGAGCAACTGAAGCGTTACCACGAAACGTGTAGACCCGATAATGTACTTATGTACACAGCAAAAAAATAATAGAATCACGAAACTGCATTGTATCGACGCGTTTGTTTTATGGAAGTGGTTAACGAAAGAATTAGCTTGTTTTTCAAGTTTATCCCCTGAAAATTGATCGGCAGAGCAATATGAAAATTACATTTATGAAACTATTTTTAGATTAAATTAAATTATAGTGTATTTTGATTTGTAAAATATACAATAGATGTATTTGAGTTGAAATATGTTCATTGGTTAGGAAGCTAGGATTTCTTCCCTTGAATTGCTTGATGGAGGTCGATCATCCTATATATTGAGAGGTCCTCATATATTTTTTTAGTTGAACGAGCTTCGATTAAGTAGATCCTGAGTCAAATGGTTATGGTTATAAAAAAGCGCTAAATAATGTCTGTCATG
>DWNE01000600.1:0-27364 GCA_018249875.1 Cecropterus toxeus | reverse complement strand
AATTGTTGTAAACGAGCATGCAATCCACCTGATGGTAAGTGGTAACAACCGCCCGTGGATACCTGTAAGCAACTTCATATAGAACAGGAGTTCTATCTGAAGTCAATCACAGATGCGTTGCTGCTCCCGAGGACTGAGATGGTCGCCTCATATATAAGTGAGACGGCAAACACACCCTTCCACCGAAGCACAAAAACTCCATCACCACCTGTGTTTTGTGGTTGCCGGCTCACTTTTATCGACTTCATATAGAACCCCTGTTCTGTATTAATTCGCTTACAAATGTCCATGGACGGCAGTTCTACTTCATATTTAAAAAAAAAAAAACTGGCAAATTATGGATTTATGCATTGTCCTTGTCGAAAGCCGTAGAGCCACGCAAAGGGAAAGAGGTATATTTATTTGTAAAAGATTTAGCTAGCAAACATACGCCCACGCGTATTGTCGCTCATGGACAACGGTAAACTTTATAACGAATAGGGGTTGAATTCTGTCTGGTTCTATCTGTTTTTTCATAATCTCCTTATATGTAACTAGCTGTGTCACGCAGTTGCACCCGCTTTTACTAGAGAACAATCTATTAAAAACAAATAGGCATGATGTTATATAGCCTAAAGCATTCCGTGGTAAATTTATTATTCAACACGAAAATATTTTTTTCAATTCGAACCAGTAGTTCCTGTGATTAGCGCGTTCAACCAAACAAACTACTGCTTTATAATATTATCTAATATTACTTTAGATTTATTAATAACCTCAATGTTAACATTAACGTTCGCATGTAAAGTTCTTATAAAATAAGACATTTTTGACGTATCACATTTTATTTTAATTCATTGGTATAAATTATATATTTGTTACGTCCTCTGCGGCCAGGGTACTCGGAGCAGGTGGAGAACAGTGCGGCGGAGATGCTGGAGCGGCTGGAGCCGCTGCGGCTGGCCGCCTGCAGCCAGGCCGAGAACCTGGGACACGCCGTGCTGCAGCTGGTGAGTACGCCACTACACACTCCCACCCGGTACAATGGGAACGCGATGAAGCCGTGTATATTGTTTAGGAAAGTTTTCCATGAATACATGGGTGGGTGGGTGACATGGTCATTAAAAGACGAATACGAGCCAGAACAGAAATCTACATCAGTGTTTACCAACGTGGGGCCAACGCCCCAAAGGTGGGCAATTTGATAGTTAAGGAGGGGCTATTTAAAAATGGACTCGACACTACTTTAACACTTTTGCTTTGGGTTGTAATGTCATAACTGTCATAACTGTAATGTCAAAGTAACACATATTTGCAAAATTCATTACAAAAGTATACACGGTACTTAAATAAAATAGTTATTTAAAATTTTCGTCCGTCTGTCTATTGTTGTGTTTAATCTATGAAACTAATGAATCAAATTTACCTAGATCTTCACTAGCAGACAGATGTAAAAATCCAAACCCCAAGATAACTCGAATATTTTCGCATGAAATAAATTGTGACGTATCATCGAAAGATTTTTTTTTAATTTTTGAAGCGAGTGAAATCCGCGAAGCACCGTCAGTATTTATGTAAAACTACGATGGAATGCACTAAGACGATGACGTGTGCTCTATGCTCTACATAGATTGGTATATTTGTTTCTGGCTGGATAAGTAACCTTAACCTAAATATTTATAAATATTACATCCATAGACAACAACAGACACTCTCTAACCATAGATAAGCGACGTCTACACTAATAATACAACCGGATTTAGAATAAATAGTATTTATAGTGATATACCAAAGATCTAGCCTAGACTTTCGTTTTTCTATGTGACGTCGTACCGTGTCAACTCTAATTAGGTTCGTTTAAAAATAGCTTTAATGTGCTGCACTGGCCCTGATGGATTAGCGCCCGCCCTAGTGTGCGTGTAAAGGGTGTACTACATGGGTGGTTTTTGTTAACGCTAGTGGAACCCATCAATGTTTCCGTAGTTCATATTGATATTGATAATTGCGTGCGTTTTTAGTAAAACAATGTGAAATTTGTGATGAATACGTAATATATTTTTTTATTTTGGTTTCAAACCTCGCGTAATGTAAACTTTTGTGGGAACTTTAGAACAAAAAATATATAAAAACATTCGTGTATAGAAATGAAATATTGTGTGAAAATTTAAAGTCAATACGTCAGCTGCGTTTAAGTTTTACGGATACAAACATACAGTAGCAGAATTTTGTTTAAGGAATTTTGATGAAAACACTTTTATTTGATGTGTAGTGATGTGTTTTATGGAAATTTTAATAATCGTTGTTATTGTATGCGAATTTGTATACAGTTTTAGAAAAATCTTTAGAATCTTTCTTTAAGTTATGTTCGTAAGGAAATATCTTGATTTTGTTGTGTTATGTGTAGGTATGATTGAAATCAATGCGATTAGTGAAATGGAGTCAATGTAGATATTTTGTTATCATTAATTAGTCACGTGGTATAAGTTCCGTCAAAACGTCATTAATGACCTGCGGTGCGGAACGTTTATCATACCGGTCTGCGTATTATAACCCTTTGTGGGTTCCGGGTTCGATCCCCGACGGACATATCTAAATAAATTTAGATGTATGGTCTGTATTTGGGTGTTCGTGTGATCATTTTTTGTGCGTTTCAATAGTGAAAGTTTTATTGAGACCGGTCTAGTCATTTTCCTCATTTGGATATGTTATGATTGAAGCAGGATGAATACCTAAGAAGATAAAAAACTATATACATATATAAAGGTATTCAGTATTCAACGAATAACGTGCGTATTATCGCGATGGAAAGTCACTCTTCCAAAGAGGAAAATTATTCTTCTTCGAAGACTGAGAATTATTCATCAAAGAAGGAAATCACTAAGAAAACTATAAAACGGGTAAGATTTAAATGTAATAGAAAAAATGTATAATATGAATTGTGATATACGTATATGTTGTTTCTAAGTTTTAATCCATTTCATAAACAGTCTAGTTATTGACAGACCCACATAACTTCGGTCCTTCCAGGTCTTTCCTGCCTAGTCTTTTACCATTATCTCGTACTATCTTACGTCGTCTCAGCCTATCAGAGACTCTGCCTGCCTATCACCTTTACCTGCCTCTGCCTTCTTATCACACCCACTTCCATTCTTTCCTGATTATCTATCGTCGTTTACCCGTCATTCCCGTCTCCCTTGTTGTCCTATGTAGAATAGCTATTTGCCTCTGCGTCTCCCCGGTTTTCCTCTATAGTCTCATCTGACCGACGCCTCCCGTCCTTATATGCTATTTGTCCCCGCTTATCCCAGTTTCCCACCTTGGTCTCTAATCCCTACCTCACATACAACACCTGGGGAGCCAGGTGTCGTATGTGAGGCCGCTACTGGCTTCCACGGCTCCTTACCTTCCTTCCTTCCTGAAGGCATCGTCCCCCTCCGTGTTCTACACCGTGGTGTTACGTGTCCCCCTTTGCCTCCGATTCCCTACCATTGTCTCGTACCTCTCCTCCGCGTTCTCCGCCGTGTTCTCACGTGTCCCCGTGGCCGCGCAGGTGTCGTACGCGGAGCCGCTGGTGTCGGGCGCGTGCGGCGCGGCGTCGAACATGTCGGAGTCGGCGGCGCAGGCGGCGCTGCTGCAGCACGCGCGCACCGTGCTCGAGACGCTCGCGCTCGCCGTGCACTCCAGCAAGGCGGCCGCCGGGAACCCCAGGGTGAGTACTCGCACTATTCTGAATCGCGCTATGAAAGTTTTTTATTTTTTTTGGATAATATACTAGTTTCGAATCGAGATGATCGAAGTACGGTCTTTCGTCGGGTGTGATCGTTTAGTAGAAGATATTTCGTTGTGAATACGAATATTTGTAATTAATCCAATAGCAATGAAATTTTTTAAAGACTGTCTTTTTACAAACAGTAAATTGGGAATGATTTAAAAGGAAAGGTACCACAGTCACACTTATCTCTAGCATGAAATCATTTTATGTAAATGGTTTACATTCAAATAAAAAAAACTCTGTCTGTGTGTTACAAGTCGACGAGCGCGCAGGTGAAGCTGGATACACGGGTGTATAACTTTGTGTTTGTGTGTGAGATGTGGGTGTATAAGTCAGTCCGTGCGTGTGTCAGGCGTCGAGCGCGCACGCGGAGGTGGAGGCGCAGACGTCGCTGGCGCGCGCGGCGCTGGGCGAGCTGGGCGCGCGCGTGCGCGAGCTGAGCGCCGCGCGGGGCGCCGTGGGCCCGCTGCTGGACTCGCTGGCGCGCGCGCTCGCCCGCCTCACCGAGCACAGGTACGTGGGGGGGGTACTTGTTTACGGTCACCACACCGATCTAACGCGCAATGGGTCCCGGGTTCGATCCCCGGCCAGAGAGACTTCTAAATGTTGAGTTTAAATTTCTATTCTGGGTCTAGGTGTTGGTGTATTCGTCTTTGTGTGTCCATGACATCCACGACACAGGAGAAAATCCTAGTGTGGGGTTATGAGTGTAGAAAGCGTCTTTTTTATGTATAAGTCTGAGAGAAGGTACCACCACCACCATACCCATATTTTTTAAAGTATGCCCGAGATATTCCCGAAACTTTATGGCATACGTCTTTCAAAAAAAGGTGTCAAAAGAGCTCTCCTTCAGATCCGGCTATGCATTGGCGACTCCTCTAATGTTTTAAATGCGTTTAGGCGACGGTGACTACTTTCTACCAGGTAGCCGATCTGCTTCATCGTTGGTATTAAAAATAAAAATGGGACACTCTGGATGAATGTAAACTTCATAAAACCTACATCTCGCCAACGTCATTTTTACATAATCCAATTGTAAATTTTATAAACAACTATATTCTAACTTTAAAACAGAGTTCTGGGGTCGATTTCTCCCAAAATAAAACATTATGATAATATGCAGTGGCAATACAAGGTGGTATTAGTTCGACCGGGGAAGTACAACCGCCACACTTATTTGTAGCGTTAAGCAGTTCTGGCGTGAGGTGAAAAGCTGTGGTTGTTGGCTCACTTATATATAAGCGAAATGATTGACTTTAGAAAGAACTCATGTTCTATACAAAGCTAACTGCTTCAGATGTCCATAGGCAGTGACCACTTACCATCGAGTGAACTGCATGCTCGTTTGCTATTTCGATGTGATAAATACAAGCGATGTCTAAATTGAACTCGCTTACGAAAGGTTAAAAATCTGTAGAAAACGGGAAAAATCACGTTCGCCCCTTATATATTTATTTTATTCTATTTTTCTTTGACTCTGTATAAAACTAAACTGTCTAGCTATTAAGGTTCGTGTGACACAGCCTGGCGACAGACAGATGGATAGCGGAGGCTTAGTAATGGGTCCCGCTTTTTCCCTTTGGGTAAAGAACCCTAAGAAAGGTTTAACCAGTATCCAATATTCATCAGCCTTTCGAGGTCAATGCTGGACAGAGGCCTCCCCTAAACGGTGGCACTCCAACCGGCCCTGTGCCTTCTGAATCCAACGGTTCCCCGCTGTCTTCTATAGGTCATCGCTCTACCTAGTTGGGGGGCCGACCTGTGCTCATTCTGCCTAAACGTGGTCGCCACTCGAGGACCTTTCTACCCATCGGTTATCTGTCCTTCGAGCGCTGTGACCGGTCCATTGCCACTTCAGCTTGCTAATTTTGAGAGCAATGCCGGTAAGCTTAGATAGTTACAGATTTCATCGTTACAAATCATGTCTCGTAGCGAAATTCCGAGCATAACCCTCTCTTTGGCACGCTGAGCGACTCTGAGCCTTCGGATGAGGCCTACAGTAAAAGACCACGTTTCGGCGCATCGTCGTCATCCAATATACACAAGATATACTATGCAATTACGTATATATAAAGTGGACGGCGTCCATCTATAAATACCGCATCTCAGCTGACTTACCGCGCGGTTAAGGCCAACGGATTTATTTATACGCATTCATCAACGCAATATCTATCGTGATATATCACCTATATATATAACATATGTTATCAAGAGAATTGACTAGATGACTAGTAGTAGTTTACAAAGTGGTAGAACCAGAGTAATTCGACCCGGATGGTACCACCGCCACACCTATGTCTAGCGTGAAGCAGTTCTTGCGGGAGGTGGGAGGGTGTGGTTGCCGGCTCATTTATGTATGAGGCGACCATCTCAATAGCAAAGCCTCGGGAGACCTCGGGAGTAGCAAAGCATCTGTTATTGACTTCAGATAGAACCCCTGTTCTGTATGAATTTGCTTACAGATGTCTACGTGCGGCAGTAACCATTTACCATCAGTTGGACTGCATGCTCGTTTGCTATTTCTGATTTTAAAAAGTCGAGTCGTTCCGATCCGGTGGCATTGTAAAGAAATATACTGACAATTTGTGTTTCCGGAGGCCTATGCAAAATAAATACATTTCACATGTATAAATTCCTTTATTGTAGTGCATTTTAAACGCATGTAAAACCGCATGATAAAATTATTTTAAAAATAAATGATCACATTAAGCAGACACTCCAATTCCATTTTAAATACCTCGAGTGCACTGATGGGTAATTGAATGAATATTATTTATACACCGACACCATCAGTCACTTTGTATATAACTAGCTGAAATACCCGTGCTACGTCACAATAGTGGAAACAACGTTAAATACATTAAGACAAAACCCGACTGCTTAAAGCTAAATTTTGTGTAATAGATAGGTCTATTTACTAGCTTTCATTTGATAACCATATTGTCGTTATAGTAAAAAAAATCGTAAATCGAGATCCAGTGGTTCTTGCGTGATTGAGTCACACAAACACACACCTTATCGTACTTATATAGATTTATTTCCAATTGTTTTTATAAATAACGGGTCCGTGTAATGTTAATTACCTCTCCTCGCCCCCTTCCCCTCGCTTCCCCCCTTTTGCTTCACATTAGCACTACAACGTAGCTACGAATATTAATATTCAATACGAACGGTATTAGTACTTATAATGCCTTCTACGAAGCACGTATCTACTTCGTGTAATTTTTGTGCAATCCGACAAAATACTTGTAACTTTTGATAATTGTCTAATTGTTTCCGCGTTAAACCTCAAAGCGGATCGACATAAATCCATCACTCGAATGTCCCAAGTCGTCGGCGAGCAATAAATCTATATTAAAAGGCAATATTTCCGTCCGCTAGACTCATCGCTGGCGGCGCGCCAGGCGGTGCAGCGGGTAAACATGAACGTATCCGACTGTATTTTGCTGGTGTATCCGGTTCTTACCCGACTGCGTCAGAAGGGTAATGTTATTCGCGCGTATGTAATACATATAAACATACATACTATGTATGTCCAAGTAATGTGTATGTATGTTTGATTGTAAGTACTCACTTTTATATGAGGCGCCCATCTCAGTCCTCGGGAGTAGCAACGCATCTGTGGTCGACTTCATATAGAACCCCTGTTCTATATGCAGTTGCTTAAAAATGTCTATGGGCGACAGTAACCACTTACCATTAGGTGGGCTACTTGCTCGTTTGCTACTTCATATTTATAAAAAAAAACACTTACAATTTACATGAAATTGTGCATGGTACATCCATGGTTATGGTTATTTAACTGATCAGTCTATAGGCTATTTTCGAGTTTGATATTTTTAGCTCTTTAAAATGACGTCTATATATTTTAGAGTTTCAGATTTTTGTATTTCCATTTTAAAAAGAGAACATTCGATAATAGCAAACTTTTGATAGAGTAAGTAATAGGAGGGTAACATTAAATTTTCTATCCGGAAGGGTCTTATAACTTTTCTACCCCCAATGGTTAGCGAATAAAATCTGTTTTTTTTTGGCACGGGTACTAAAGTTAGTTGGCAATTACAATAAAATCATATGTCGTATGATTCATCGATGCCTAAAAGAGTCCAAATTATTTTAAGTCCTGACTCATTCATTTTTGTCTGCAATTCAGACAATGCTATAAGTCATCGCTAATTAGGACTTTGGGCCTTAGCCTAATGAGAAATATTAATTAAATCCAAATAAAAACTAAACTTGAAATTCAGTGAAGTGTACATAATTAGGTCTCAATTTAAATTTCTTTAATTTTTCCAGGTGGTAGAACCAATGTAGTTCGACCGGGAAGTACCACCGCCACACCTATTTCTAGCGTGAAGCAGTTCTTACGTGAGGTGGAAGGGTGTGGTTGCCTTCTTTTATATGAGGCGACCATCTCAGTCCTCGGGAGTAGCAACGCATCAGTGATAGACTTCATATAGAACCCCTGTTCTGTATGAAGCTGCTTACAGATATCCATACGGCAGTAACCACATACCTACCATCAGGTGGATTGCATGTTCGTTTGCTACTTCATTCATTCTTATAAAAAATAAACATACTGTGACAATTTTTCGCATTAATAATATTATTAAGAAGTAAGATTTTGTACAGCGTGAAATGAAATACTTACATTTACATTTTACTATTTAATCCTGCGAATTCTCAATCGCGCCGTAGTATTACGCTTAATTACTCCCGTACTCGAACGTGTTCGCGTAGTAACGTAATGCGTTAATGTAATATATAACGGATACGAGGATTACATAATAAGTCGAGCATTACATTGCGCTTACAATGTTACAAATGCGAAAACTTACAATGTTACAATTTCGAACTTCAAAAAGACGCTCAACATTACAGTTCTTGTAACACGTTACAAAAAGTAATGGACATCCGGTCATTACCATTACCACGCCATTGTATTGTAATGATCAATTTCAAATTGTCGTAGAACGAGTATGGATCTACAGCTACCTCCGCCTTATCCATTTCTAGCGGGAAGAAAAATCAAATAATTTCCAATAGACGCAAAAAGCTCCTTTACAGTTCGCGACGCAAATTTCATGTATTATATTTTTATGCACATTGAAGTAGCAAACGTGCATGCAGTCCATCTGATGGTAAGTAGCCAGTGTCGCTCATGGCCATCTGTAAGCAACTTCATATCGAACAGATGTTCTTTCTGAAGTCGATTACAGATGCGTTGCTCCTCCCAAAGACAAAGATGATCGCCTCATAAATAAATGAGTCGGAAACCACACCCTTCCACCGAAACGCAAAATTACTTAACGCTAGAAGTAGGTGTACAAAAATCGCAAAATAAAAAAAAGAAAAACATGCTTAAATATAAATTAAGAAAATCAAATCACTCATCTTCCTAACCGTCGTCACAAAGAATGAGGTTATTCCCAATCAACACCACAATTTGACCCCGCAAACTGAATACATCAATTAAACCAGTCGGAACATCAAAGGCCCTGCACAGATCGGTTATACTCTTACGGCACGCACTGTTGCTCCGTTGTGTCAATCTGACCTCGATTGTAGGAGTCAGATAAAAGCCCTCGCAGCTTCTGAGAAAATTACAATTGCAGGTCATATAGTAAAATCTGATGACCCGCGTGGCGTGGCGGTCACATTCACTATACCCGTCTGCCACGCTATGGGTTCCGGGTTCGATCTCCGACGAGACTGACATCGGAGTGATGTAGATTCTGTACTGGATCTGGGTTTTTGTGTATTCGTCTTTGTGTGTCCATGATACCTACGACACAGGAGTATAATCCTGGTGTGGAGCTATGAGTGTAGAAAACGTTTTTTACATAGTAAAAAAACCTTTACTTTTCCTTAAACTAAATTCTAATAAAATACAACCTAAAATAAATGTTTTTATTTTTCCTACCAAGAATATTTATGCACAAAGAAACAGCACAAAAAACCCTAAATTAAAAACACTGCGACACCACAAATCATAACACAAAAGGGTCATTCGTCAAAGGGAACTATCCTAAATACATGTTACGGGCTAAGGGCCTTCGTCGGCCGCGAGGTGGCGTGACGGCGCGTCATTTGTTAGCGCCCTTACAAAGGGATGAGGGAAGGGTTAAGTTGGTTTACATTGTTTATACATTGCGACCACGACCACGACTAATGAGTTGATGTTTGACGTCGTTAACGACTAACTCGCAGGTCGGACGCTTGCGTCACATACAATAGGTGTAGTTATTTGAATTCTAATTATATATATGTATACGTGCGTATATTTGCGTCTATGTAAAGAAATTCATGTCATACGTGCGTCATAATTGTGTGCAATAATGTATATGTGCACTAAAAAGAGAAAATCAACAGAAGAAAATTGCTATATCCACAAAAAATATTAAAATTTCCGGCTTCATCATATCTTATCAGGTTTTATAAGATCGTGAAATAATCACAATTATTTTCAATAAATGTTGGGTTCAAAGACCGGTCCTATACAAAAACAAAAATACACACTGACCATAATATGTAGTGACTATAAAAAAATCATGATCGTGTCGTGGTCGTGAATAGTAAACAACTAAAACAGCTTGCCAGTCAGGATCCCGTGTTAAAAGTGTTTGACCTGATTTCGAATGTGAAACAAACCGTGCGAATTTTCTTAACTTGCTCTTTTTATGAAGAACGAATGTAAGGTAGAAATATGTAGAATTGACATTCTGGAAATGTCGTTTTTAGATTTAGTATGAAAGAATAGATACGAGTTATATTTATATATTTATAGTAGTTATGTTTGTTTAAACATATAAGTATTTGTTTTGATACTAATTGTAAATTGATATAAATACTTATACCCGAAATTGAAACCTTATTTTTTTTAAGAAAAGTTTATTTTTTATATATTATCTAAGAAATGTATAACGACGATAACGAAATGTTAATCATAATATTAGGCTTTTCCAGGTTCATATCCTGGTCACGCAAATGCCTAATGATTTATTTGAGTTTTATTTTAAGTCAAATATTTTAGTCTTCCGTTGTGTACGTGACGCTCATAAATACTAAGAATTATACAATGTATTAAAACAGAAAATGAAACATTTAGACATGAAAACAGGTCTTTATCTAAGTATTAAATAATAGACAGAAATCAATACCTTCACTACGTATCATCTATAAAGTAAAAAAAATCCCCCCCCCCCCTTTTTCTATTTCCAGACGCCATTTCTAAAAATTATATAGCCTATGTCACTCTGCAAACTGAGACGATTCTAATATTTCTAATGATCGATATGACTGTAGCGCGTGCCAAAGAAATGGACATACATATATACTAACAAACATACTTACATACATACGCTCGAAAAACATTACCCTCCTTCTGACGGAGCCGGCTAAAAATCACCTTTTTTTTAGTCTGTTATACCCCAAATAAAAGCAAATTATACTTTTAAACCTTTAACCCTCCTTCACCCCTCTATTGTAACTTGTAAGGTACCCGAAAGCATGTGGTACGATTATACCCTCAAAACCATTAATTACCCCCATTGTGTTTCTTGGCCTTGTTTGCTTAATATAAAGGGTTAAATATTTTAACCAATATAATGAGTTTGTGCTGGTGCGTATGTTTAAAGTTAATTTGTACTACGTTAAACTTTTCGAAGGTTTTTACCTAACAGCGTTGGAAGGAGGGTAATGATTATAGAGCATATGTAGGTTCATAGGAATGAATTTAGGAATTCTTTACGACAATTTTAGTTTTGCAAAAATTTCAATGTAATCTGTAATAGGCTTCAGATGGGACCACTGTTCTATATGGAGGTACTTACATATGTCTATGAGCTGCAATAACCGCCTAATATATATATTAAATATGAAATAGCAAACGAGCAGCCCACCTGATGGTAAGTAGTTACTGCTGCCCATAGACATATGTAAATAACTTTCATATAGAAAAGGGGTTCTATGTAAAGTCGACCACAGATGCGTTGCTACTCCCAAGTTCTTGAGCCGGCAACTACCCTTCCACCGAAACGCAAGAACTGCTTGACGCTAGAAATCGGTGTGGCGGTGGTACTTCCCCGGTCGAACTACATTGGTTCTACCACCTGGCAACTATGTATGTGGACTGCAAACTCGTTTGGTACATAAACTTAAACCTCAAACTTGTAACATTGTTAAAAATAGTCAAACAAAAAACCCGAAATGTGTTTTTTGTTCATAATGATACATTTAATTTAACGCTTAAAATGAGTCTTTTTGAAAATAGTCAAGTAAAAATATTATAACATTCATTTTTAGAATAATCTTTTGATACCCGTATTGCCGTAATAATAAAAAATGTCCCCCCCCTTTCGAAGCCGTTTAGGCTGTAGCGCGAGTCAAAGAAGTGGACATACATACAAACATGCATAGAAACATACATACGTACATTCGCTCGAAAATTAATGCCCTCTTCTGACGCAGTCGGGTAAAAATAAGTCTGCCTAATATTGATCATTAATGCCTTACTAAGCCTAAGGATAAAATTTTAATGTCTTAGCGTGTTTAACCTGTACAGTGGATGAACTGGAATTGAGTGTAATAAATGACGTACAAATTTTAGTAAAAAAGCTTCTACTTATAACCTCATACTAATTCTTACGCATTCGTCTTTTTCGGTGCTATTATCTTTAAATGTCTGGTTAGCCGGAAATCGAACCCGGACTCCTCCACGTGTGATTCCGGTCTAAATGAAAGTAAGAAGTTAATTACATGAAAGTGTAAGCGGTCAGTCACTACACTAATTATATTAATTAACAAAATAAAACCTTGATGTTTTTAAATTCATTAACGTATTAATTAAGTAAATTCTTCTGTTTACATGACGTCCTCAGGGATCTAATTTAGAACTAAACTTGCATTTTAGGTTGTTTTGTACAATTAACTAATTGTACAAAAAGCGGTTATGATAAAAACATTAACTTAATGAGTATTTATTTGTCAAAAGTTATTCATACAAAGAATTTCCTCGCCGTCTAGTTTTTGTTAAGGAATTTTAAAATGTAACTTATTTCGGTTTGTATATATTTTTAAATATAAATGAAGTTGGAATAAGTAATTTCACCCACTGTCGTCCATTAACATAACCAATCCAAAATGCACATAATTATTTCTAAACAACAAAATTAATTCATAACGCCTTATATATTCTTTATCTATACTCATAAAAATATGCAGTTAATTATAGGATTAAATTTAATTGTATGTATTTATTGTATGTATTTAATACAAGTATGTATCTATATAATTTAATGTATATAGATACATACTTGTATTAAATACATACAAACGAGAATGCAAATATGCATACACAATTGCAATTCTATTACGATGATACGAAAGGACAAGGTTACCTAAAACTAACACGTGAATGTAGCTAAGACTAATATAGGAAAATAACTGACTAATTTGAAATGATAAAAATGTAATGAAGACGGCGGGTTGACAAATGTAGTTCCATTTTTTTACGAAACGAGCTTTTTCCTCAGCCCCGCCCGTTTAGATCATGTATCATGGTAAAAAGTATCCCATATGTTTATCCAGGCCATAAATGATCTGTAGGCCAAATTTGATCCAAATCCAATCAGTAGTTATTGCGTGAAATTTTAACAAACACACATCCTGCTCACAAACAATCACATGTATAATATTAGTAGTATTGCTATAATGAGACAATATAAAAATATATATTTGAAAACAAGAACAATGTTATGTTTAATTACATATTTAACCTGTAACACAGGTCTTGAACCAAGTATAGGGCCCTTGTGACTAGCGTATGTGAATGTGCTTCTATCAATAAAGTATTTTTATTTTTATTTTTTATTTTATTTTATTTATATTTATGACAATAATATTTGTCACGCGTTCATCGGCAACGTTCTAAAACCAGCTGCGCACGATGCTCGTCAGCTTAAATCTCGCACACACATGTACACACACACATATTTAATAAAAACAGAGAGAGTGAGAGAAAGTCGCAGTCTTTTCATTAATTGACGATTTCTTCGATTTAACAACTACATAAAATCGCGTATAGGAATTATTTTCCAAGAACACCTTTATGAGTAACTGTGGTATCGAATAATAGTAAGAGAATATTTCTAAACAAGAGATACAATGGACAAAAAACATCCTGTGCGAAGAACAAAGTATTTAGCAGTTAATTTTATACATTCAGTGAGAAAAGATCAAACAACATCACCTTTTAAACTAACGAATGACATCATCTCACGACACGAACGCTATAAGTGGCACAATAGGTAACATGATCAAAGTGAGGTAATTAAATGCGTCATGGAGTCTCGACACGTCATCGATATGTTTTTAAACCGTGATGGAGCGGGGTATAAGATATCACTACCTATGTGCATGGGCGTGGTCATTGCAGCAAACCAGCAAACTGCACCTATCATTTTCAAGAAGTGGACGTTCTGTATGAATCTGACCAGCCCCCCCAGCCCCAACATTTTTGATCTGAGCCTCCCGGTAGAGAATCCTGACGACGCCCTTGCCTACCTATATGCACTCTTACCGTAAAACAAAACGCAACGCGTTTGCCGCTGTTGCTACGGAACCATATGTGGCAGTAGTAAATTTAGTTTCTGAAGGGAATTCATCAAAAGGTCGTCACTATAAAAGCGACATTGGATCCTATAGGCATCATATCCACTCCGCGGATAGAGGGCCCTATTCCCATCGTTGCGGGTGGTGGTCATCCTCGCCGCTGCGAAGGCGAATCCTGAATCTCTAAGGGAACGCAACTGATGCCGTCTGAGCGTGTTGTCTCGTAGGGTTCTACCACTGCGTGGTTTAAACGACGGTATGCGACCACTCATACCGCCGACGTAAGTTGTCGTACTAAAATATTCTTCGCTCTCAAAATTATCTTTCATTTTAGGCAGTTTTTCGAATTACATGTCATAAAGATGCTCGTTCGTGCTTAAGTAAAGACATGTCATACACATTCCAAACGTTGGAGAAGGGCATACAAGACGGGTTGAATCATATGCCAGAGTGACATCATTATTGATGTCATAAACTACGAGTAAATATGACATGCTTATCATGCAAGGACGATCTCGAATGTCATAAATTTCTTTTTTTTTTTTAATAACATGAAGGTAGTAACTGAGCTTGGAGCATGGAGGTAGTAACTGGTCTTGATGGTAAGCCATTGTTGCTCATGGATATTGCAATCAAACCCAGGTAAAATCAGAGTTTCATCTGAGTATGACAACAGGTGATTTAAACGCTTTCTACACTCATCGCCCCACAGTAGGATTTTCCCCTGCGTCGTGGGTGCCATGGATACAAAAATACGAATGCACAAACACCCAGATCAAGAACAGAAATGTAAACTCATCATTCATATTTCTGTCTGGCCGGGGATCGAACCCGGGACCCACTGCGTGTCAGACTGGTTTGGCGACCGCTCCGCTGCGCGGGTTTAAATAAAGAACTGACGTCAACTCTATAAAATTGCCACGATTACTAGAATTAACGAAAAGCGCCACCTACGGTTGACTAACACAGCCTGGATCAAGTTCTTGCTAGGTGACATCATCTAGTTGTCAGTTGTGTAGGTAGTTGTTGCAGTTTGACCGAGTTTCTCGTATTGTGAATATATCGCTTTAGCTCGGTTTCGTACAGCCTTTAACACGTAGGTGGTTAATCTTCGTAATAAATGCCATTTAGCTTGATCATTAAGGAATGTTACGGTAATTACACACTCAAATGGAAGCATCGCATATATTTTTATATGTAGATAAAAAATAGATTTCTGAGTATGTTTTTTTTTTAATGGAAAACGTGATTGTGGCTAAAAAAAATAATAATGTTTGTAGTTGTAAAATATAAGTAAAAAATATAAATATAAGTAGTAATGTAATCTTCAGCATAGATTTAATAAAAATAAAAGTTCATTTTACTAATATTTGCAAAAAAAAAATTGAAGGACTGGCAAAAATAATACAAGCAAGTTCTTTTTAAATATCATTGTGAGTTTTTCTGTTTTTAAAAGTGCATAAAAACTACGCAACTAACACATTTACAAAACTTTTAATTGGTAGATTTAATTGATAGAACTAAAAAAATATGAATATGTTTGTATCTGGGAATAATTTAACCTTTAATTTAATAAAATCCGTGTAATTTATCAAAACTTATCACAATATATAGCTCATCCATCATAAATTGAAACCAACTAATATCACACTTCATTTCTATTCAAGAATCTGCTTCACTATCCGATTTCGCAGATACTCAACACTAGGGATGTTATGGAACTCCGTATTGGTAACCGAAACTATCGGATATCCGAAATAAAAAAATATCTGTGACCTTTTCCTATATAAAAGTTTCGGGTAATTTCGTACATGTTTTTTTTTTATTAGATAGAAGTAGCAAACGAGGCTACACATACTGCCGCCCATGGACTTATGTCAGCAACTTTATATAAAACAGGGGTTCTTGATGAATATATATATGAAGTTGATCACAGATGCGTTGCTACTTCCGAGGAATGAGATGATCGCCTCATATATAGGTAAGCCGGCAACCACTCCCTTACAACGAAACACAATAAACTGCTGCACGCTAGAAATGGTCTGTGAAATAGTTATTTCGAAATATGTTTTTTTTATTTTTAGTAAAGTACTTATAATTGATGAGTAGCTGTAATAATGAAGGACATGACAGATTGTTAAAGCAAATGATAACATGTAATACCAAATTATTACCTATTTGTATTTTACGTTTTTTATTCCTTGAAAATACAATATCCGAAACGAAACTAACGGATAATCCGAAATAATTACATATCCGTAAGCGTATACGAAACCAGTATAATTTTATATTATAATATTTTTATTTTATTGTGTATCGGGATTCAGATCCAAAATTTCATGTCTATAACATCCCTATTAAAGATGATGGCGTCAGGGCTTGTCATTGCATTGTACAAGGTAGTTTGCATTAATGAATAATTTCATTATGTGCAAATATATGTGATTCATTCAGCGGCAGACTGCAAACACAGAATAATTCCATTGAAACAGACAATGTTGATTTCACGCGAGTTGAACATGCGGTGCGGAATGTTCATGTTTTTTAAATAAGTTTTCATACTGAAACCACTCTTAGCTACCGGTTTGCGACTTTACTGAGATTTAACGTAGTTTTTTTTTTATTTTACAGCGCAGTATATAAAATAAAAAAATAGAATAGGTGTCGGTATGTTAACTAATTGCAGTTTTGTTCAATGAATTTCCATCCATCCATCAGCCTTTCGAGGTCCACTGTTGAACATAGGCGTCCCGTAAACGACGCCACTCCAACCGGTCCTGTGCCTTCTGAATCCAACGGTTCCCCGCTGTCTTCTACAGGTCATCGGTCCACCTGGTCGGGGGGCGACCTGGGCTCCTTTTGACTAAACGAATTTAGTACGAAGTTTTTATGTGGCATAAAGTTCATTAACGTTAACAATCTTATTATTCTCACTAAGAGGAGGATGGACGGATGAATGAATGAGGTATATTTTCATACAAAAATGCCGATGGGGCATCGTGTGTCTTGCAATAATACATATTATGATACTGAAGTAAAATTGACTAAAGCGGGCAAAACCGGGGAAATATGATAGTTACATCTTGATGTAACAATCCTCCACTCGGCCACAGATGGCGTCACACGTATCGTAAAAGCGTTGGAAGTTTTGTAATTATCCCGAATAAATGCAAACTCCAAACTAAGAGCAATCGTACACGGCAGAACCCCAGGCAATATCCCTATCTGATGGGAGATATCCCTTACTAAAATTACCTTGCTAAACTATTAATTGTTGAGAATTAATTGAACATGTTGAGTAGTGGTGGGTCAGGTTTGCACGCTCGCTTGCTACTTCAATGTTAGATAAAAAAATATTTACTTAATAAAATCACTTAAATTGATTAGTTTCGTCCTTTCGAATCCACCTCGAAGCGAGCTACACAATTTCATCAAATATTCCACATGCAAGCATTTACTACAATTTCATGCAAACAATTTCAAAATTACCTTCGGGTGATTAAATTTTGAAACATTCCGCGGTCCAATGGAATAAAAGGGGTTGTCTCCCGCGGCGGTCTCAACGTTTGGCATTCTTCCACAAACGCAAACTTGAAGGTTTTGGTCATATGTTATTATAAAGCTTTCTTTTTAAAACTCTTCTTGTTATAAAGGGAATTTATAAGATATTTGATCAAAAAAATCGGCCAAGTGCGAGTCGGACTCACGCGCGAAGGGTTCCGTATCATTATGTATAAAAAACGTCAAAAAATCACGATTTTTGTGTGGGACCCCCCTTAAATACTTATTTTATTCTTCTTTAGACGGATTTATACGGTATTTGAAGGTTTTAGGGCAGTATTTTTTGCTATAGCGGCAACAGAAATACATCATCTGTAAAAAAATTAACGATCTAGCTCGTATAGTGTTTGAGATACAGGTTCGTGACATACAGAACGACAGTGGAGTGTTAGCAATAGGGTCTCGTTTTTACATCTAAAAAGCCAATAGCTGGAAGTCTTCTCTCGGTGTGAAAAATGAACACCATACCAAACATACACCATTCTGGCCTAGATCGGTTTAGATTGTGAAAACACTCAGGCAGAAAAACTTCACCTGATTTCTGATATACATATATTCACATTCATAGACGACCCACGTGGCGGAGCGGTCACCATACCGGTCTAACACGCAGTGGGTCCCGGGTTCGATCCGCGACCAGACAGAAATGTGAATGATGAGTTTAGATTTCTGTTCTATGTCTGGGTGTTTGTGTATTCGTCTTTGAGTGTCCATGGCACCCACGACATAAAAATCCTACTGTATAATCCTATGAGTGTAGAAAGTGTTTATGTTTATGTGTATTCCATAATAATCAGTATTATTGCTCTGTTTTCTATTTTTTTTACACGAATGATGAATTTAAAGTACTCCTTTGATATTTCCGCGTCGGTTATTCTGAAGTGCTTGTTTATGGTGTTTGTTTTATTACTCAACCGTGCATGAAGTTTGTTTACTAAACTACTGTATTGCACACACCGTTAATATCTGGATTTCTGCCTTAGTTCCAGTACCATGCTTAATGTTATGACTAGTATTTTTTATATCAGATTGAAGTAGCAAACGTGCATCCAGTCCACCTGATGGTAAGTGGTTACTGCCGCCCATGGACATCTGTAAGCAACTTCATATAGAACAAGCGTTCTATCTGAAGCTGAAGTCGATCCCAGATGCGTTGCTACTCCCGAGGACTGAGATGGTCGCCTCATATATAAGTGAGCCGACAACCACACCCAACGATAGCAAGAACTCCTTCACGCTAGAAATAGGTGTGGCGGTGGTACCTTCCCGGTCTAACTAAACTGTCTCTACCACCTGGTAAAATTTACGTGATATAGGCATTAAAATTATCGTATATTAAAGTTATATATTAAACTGATCAGAAGCTGTTTATAATAAAATTGTTACTCGTAATATTTTCAGCTGTAAATACTGAGTTTTAACTAATTTGCATAATGAAGAATGATCGAACTTTATGCCTGCCTACTGTTTAACAACCAATTTAACACCGTGTGTAGTCCGCGAATTGCACGATATTGGTTGTTTTACCGTGAACAGTTTAATATTCAGTTACCAATTAATTAAACCTCACGCCTCAATAAGTCATTAGCATCGTAAGCAAATTGTGGTGTTTAACGCTCTTTCGCCAATCATCGACAATTATTTGTAAATTATCGTTTTTTTTTTTGCGTTCCGTGCATTATCATTCACAATTTGAAGATACAGTTAAAATTCCCTATACAATGTCATTGTCTTTTTAACCGACTTCCCAAAGGAAGAGAGGTTGTTTATAATATGCAAGTAGCAAAAGAGCGTGCAGTCCACCTAACGGTAAGTGGTCATGGACATCTGTAATCAACCACAGATGAGATGAGTCTTACCAAAGCTTAGCCACAAATGCCTTGCTACCCCTAAAAACTAAGTTGGAACGCCTCGGATGAGTATCTCCCTTACCACACCCATTAAACCAGAACACAGCGGTGTTATACTACTGCTATTGTTAGGCAGATATAAGTGCAGCGGTGGTGCTTCCGGAGTTGAACCACGACGAGTTCTTGCACCTTTAAATATATAAGTAAAAATAGTCTATAAGTAAAAATCGGATATTGTTAGACTGAAGTTGGTCTGCATACAATTTATGTACAACCTTTAACGAGACGCGTAAAACGCAAAACTTTGTTTTTCTTTCCCCGCTCGAGGCCGGTTACATTAAAATCATAAGAAAGCTCGTCCGGTCCGGTATAAACGAAAGAGGGTCTCTAGAGTTAACAAATAAACCAGTAATTTATGCTTCGTCGGCGGACGCGGCGCCGGCACTGTTGCGGCCTCGTTTTTCGCCCTCGGAATCAATTTCCACGATTACGTCACCTTCTCCCCTAGTACCCACCCCTACACTACCGACTGCTCCACTCTTAGTAACAGGGATACAGCTATTTCCGTTTCTCACGTACCGTTGTCTTGCTATCTTGCATCGTTGTGCTCTATTGCACTACTGAGATCTAAATGACGAGGGAAATATCTTCATATGTGACGTTTGTCTCAAACGGCTCGTGGTCTCTTATCGTGTTCTGCTTCGCGGAGCGTATATCTATGAGTGTAGTTATTGATATTAATATCTTAAGTACGTGTCAAGTCATCTTTAACTACTTATGGAGTGTCCTTCGTTTCTTCATTTGATGAATTCCTATCTATTCTTAATAGTACTTGATTTATATTTATATCGTTTATCTACCACTTATTTTGTCTTTGTCTAGATATAACTTGACAACATAGCAACACGACGTCTCATTGCCAGTTAGGTTTTACCGTTTGCATTTACCTACAATAACAGAGTTGAAGCGACCGATTGTAAAACATCGCATTCATTAGGCAATAGCTGAGCTAACAGAAACACGAGAGTAAACTGTACACCTGAGAGGAACTCTCCTCTCCTCTTTAAGACCGTGCGCAACAGAAACAAACCAGGTACAAACGGTTTATGATTGAACGCCCGCAGGTATTCCATGCCCACTCATAACAATGCGAGATTAAAATAAATCGTGAGCACCTTGCTCACATACCGGCGATGAGGAAATTATGAGATAAGCACAGCATCTATTTCTGATACAACATCATCAGTTTATGTCTTATCTAAGCGAAACACCTTGAGCTTACATCCGATCTTTCGATGAAAGCTAGCGCTAGAAGAATTGCGTAGGCGTGTCACCTCCGAACGCCTGAAATACCGGAGCCAGTTCGTTAATATTTAGTGCTTGCATCGTCCTTGTCGGCTTCAAAAGATTTCTTTAATTCATATCCTATTCCAATACCTTTGTAAACTTGATCTTTATTGAATATTTTTTTAATTAAAACCTAACCTTAATTACCCAACGTACGAGATTGTTGGAATATTTTACTAAATGTATTTCTACGTTTAAACTATTCAACTTGACCTGTTGTAAAGACTCCCTAAAGGCTTACGCAAGACGGACGACCGACCCGCTGCCGGCCGCCTAAAACAAACGACCGAATGTTCTCAACACACGTTACACAAACCCGTTATTGAGGTGCTACATCATTTTATTTACCGCTGTTACAGGTTAATGCGGTCAGTACAGTAAACTGTATGAAACAATTGAGCTATTTTTACTCGTATACACACACCGACCAACATATGAAGTAAATTTTACGCTCCACAGTATCTAATGAATGTTGGTACGGTAGCGTCTTCGAAAATATTCCATCTGTCTGCCTAACGGACCTTCCAAGCTATTTTCGACCACTCATCACATGTCGCGTATAACTAATAATACGCTGATGATGTATTTGTTGTAGTTCACGCAACGTAACAATGCTTTGTTGACAAACTGATTGATTTATACATCAAATTTGGCAGACGATAATCGTTTTAACATAAGTTACATAATTGCGTGATGTCATTTAATGTAATGACCCAGAATTATTTTGCGTGACGTTACACTGTTTAAAGGGAATATGGGCCGTGGATGCTGATTGTAATCCATCTGAAACACGTGATCTCTACGTATCTGCCGTTGTAATTACGAAGGCAGCAAACATGTACCGTGGGCTATGCATGACGATAATTTACAAATTACATCGTGGCAAACTTTAGTCTATACTCTTTTTAACTCTTGTATCATTAGTCACATGATTTCTGATGTTCCCAGACACATAGAAACGAATTCCGAGACATGTTTTGCGACGTGCAGAAATAGAACGCAGCGGGTACTATGTGATCTCCCTGCGTGACGCCCGCCCAAGCTTGCATCCCACTCTGTCTTACAACCTGGAAATATACCTTTCCTGTTCTTGCGCACTCAGTTCATTGTTTTAAAACGTAGCTCCGCTGGCCGGTGGACTGAAATAGGTCGGGAGCGTCCGAAACAGACGGTTCCCGATATCGAAAGCTATCGCGAGGTCACTGCCGAAAAATCATGAACGAATACGCTGAAAGATTACTTTATTATCAATCTTTATGACATACTTCCATTTTGTATAAAATACTTATGACATGTTTATAATAACAAACATAGTAGCATTAACAAATTTGGCATTGCTCACACATCGTGTACATGATTAACGTAAACGTATCAGCTTCAAAGACCTAGCCTCACAATAGCCAATAATAACGTTATGAACTGAAAATAGAGCAATAACACCCTCGTATTGTGTTACATTCGAATGCAATGAGCAATTAGCGGATTGTTTCCATAACTGTACAACACGTGTTATGTGTGTAACAAATTGTAGTAGTGCTCATTTGCTCGCATTACATTACAATACGAAACACTAATGGACTCCATTTCGTTGGGACCGAGGCTTTCTTCGGCAATGTGATTGCGATCCCTTTTATCGCACCGGGCAATTTCGCTACCCGTACGAAAGTAGTGTGGGTATTAACGTTGAAAAATGTACACCTCGATGAGAGTTACGACCTTTATTCATCAGATGATATAGATCGCAATCGTTTCTTACACTATCTTGATGTTATCATTTCATCTATCATCAATTTAAAGTTAAACATTATGCTTTTAAGGAAACACCACTTTTTAGATGTAACTAAGGAGCTCTAAATGATACAGTGAGCGATGTAGTCTTTGTTTAAATGTAATAAGATTTTACAAGCGAAATTGTGTTATTCTCTCCGACCTATCTCCAGCCTTAAACTCGTGCAGCGACGGAAGCTTAGTTACCTAAACGAAATATATTTATTATTTACTACCAACAACACTCACCAACAGCCGCTTTGTGGATTCTCTCAACTGATTTATTTATAAGTTCATCTTAAAAGCTGGTTTCGGGAAAACAGTTCGTTGTACTGGAATTACCATTATTCTTCTTTTTTAGCATCTTTTATCTTTATATCGTATTTCATTTGCACTTTTGTTTCTTTTTCTTTGAAATGTAAATGTGTATTTAAAGCATCATTTCACGTTTATTTCTTTATTGTAATTTGTTTATTAGAGTTATCCTTTCAATTTATAATTTTAATCTTACTCATATTATAAACGTGAAAGTTTGTGATGATGTATATGTGTTTGGTAGTTATTCACACAAATATTGGAATTTGATTTGGAAAAAAGTTTGACACACAGATAGATTGTTGCCTGATTTAACACATAGTATATCTGTTTTTATGCTTTTTACACGTAGTAAGTACATGACCCAAACTAGCTAGAAAATGCTAGTTAGAAAATAAAACCTTCGAATGTATTGCTTATTGACTTATAACAAGCGTCATGTGTTCCATCTAAATGTTATCGTCAAATTCAATCATTACATGTTCAGATCTACATATAGAATCGTAACAGTATTCCGCTGACAAAATCGTTTATTCAATATACTTTGACATATTCGTAAGTGTTTTTTGATGTTGCCGTTATCGAAAAATAGGTGTAGACGTAAAACCTTTGATATATCCAGCAATGAATGTATTAATGTTTTTTTCATATGAATTTTCAACCTCTGTGTTGAGCGTTCATCGGGGAGTGTGGAATTACGTGTCGTAGGGCGTGAACTTTCATGAATTTTGATGAGTGCCGATTCTAAGTCATTTCACAATATCAGGGGATTTTTTTCGTACTGATGGCGTTGTTCGCCCTTTTTTTCAAGAAACTTTAATAAAGAGCTCATGAATCTCTAATACAAATGTTGCTGCCGCTAATACACTGCCTAATTTGGATATTGTTGGATTTTTTGCGTGGAACTCAGCCTTTATTTATTTTCGTAGAATATAGGTCATGGTCTTTTTGACTTCCATCATTGTTATATTACGTGTGATTAACGTAATACGTTTTCTAATTTGATTGTATTATATTTTTTGTTTCATGTTCATGCGGTTCATTCCCTTTTATATCTCAAAAATTATAATCTTAACAATTGTTCAAACTTTCTGATTCATATAATAATATGAATAATGATTGATTTAAAAAAAATGCTTTATATTACACAAAATACAGAAATAGAAAATAGTTATTTATGTGTAATTTGTATAGTAGAATTTGTGAGCAAAGGAGAAGTCTTATCTTGATATCGCATATACATCGTAACAACGAGATATTTATACTATTTACAGCTATACTAGCTCTTTCAAGTACATTGTAAAATCCGGATCTATTTCTACTCTCGAACACTCGTCATTCCTATGTACGTCGTGCTCACGTTCTGGCTTGTGACATAATTCGATATCATTCGCACTCATACGACTACCTATCTTAGTATATACATTAGCATCACGACGACTCAAAGCCCCAGAAATCCACCACAACGTTGCAGTGCCAAACTTTAGTTCCTTCAGCCAATATATACTAGTCGATTTACTAGGTTTGTTGCCTAGTCGGCCCTTTGGCAGGCGATGGTGCCAGTATAGCGTCCAATTCTCACTGAGCTCTGATAGTTCATTGGCTTTCACTTGTACTATAGCGCGTTCCAACTCCAGGGGGGTGTGAGGGAGATCTTCCACCCTGGCCACTCTATAGTTGGCACACACGCACGCGTCCGCCTCGATTAATGTTTTGTTACTCCGCGGTTCTGTTACCTACTACACCTATATACGTATTCGCATATTGGTAAATAATTGTGATCATTTATCATCCAGTATAGGTAGAGTGCCAAACATCTCAGCAGTTGTTCTTTTGATTAACAATCTTGAAGTTTTGTCATGTGATAGGATCGACGTGACATAACATTGTTTTCGAATAGAATCTTGAAACATATTGTAGTCATATTGTTGTGTTAAATATTCGATATATTTAAAAATTAAAGTCAATAAAACTTTGTTAGTTAAAGTTTTATGAATAACGATATATTTTAGCAACTATTCAAAGAATTTTATATCTTAACGAAATTGAAGTGATGAATTGAATTTTTTTCTTATCAAATTCGAGAAGAAGAATTATAATTATATAACTGAGAATCAATTTTACATATGGTGTACATATTATTTAAAATTGAAAATTATTGGGCAATCTTATTTCACCACCCGTCACATATACAGTGACGTGCCGGCTAGTTTTGACGTTTCGCAGACGTCAATATGGTCAACGTGACGCTAGAAGTCTTCCAGACGTGTCGTAAACGTCTTCTTTGACACATTATACAAATAATAATTATAAATAAAAGGCGATGTTAACGGTGACGTCAATTTACTTTCAGCTGACTTGTTTGTTTTTAGAACTACTCCGGTATTGTTAGAAAGACTATCTTTAGTACATTTGGCTAGCACGTGACTTATGTATTTAATACCTGTCATTCATGTTTATTCTCGTCAGCCAATTAAATGTTTCGTGGGTGACTTGCGGCCCGCCGATGTCGTGTGTGCCGTCTAGATAAGTTGGGCCAACTTCATGTTCCTATCTTTATTACTATTTACTATTAAAATGATTGCATTTAATTAAATTTTGTTTTGTCCCATGTTAAGAAATTCTTTAAAATCTCTTCAATTTTATCTTTCAAGGTCAAGTTATGTTTTATTAGATTATCTATTCCAATTTCAAATATTTAAGTCTGTAAGATGGTTTTACTAATTACTATTTATTTTTAATTTTAAAAATCCATATTACTATGTAACAGATGGTGTAAGAATAAGAGACTTGAATTCAAATCTTGCAATCTCTACAGATATGTCTTTTTACAACATCAGTTATCACCCCACTGAGAATAATACGCTTAAACGATTCTTTGTTTACGACAATCCTTTTAAAATGGGAATTGCCGTCCTCTTCACTTCTGCTTCTAGCAGCAATATTAAATATACCATCTCTATTTCTTTGAATAATAGTCTTTTCTCTATATTGATTATGTTATTCTCTTGATCCGTAAGTATATATCTGTTCAATATCGACAACGACATATTGATGTTTTATATATATCAATGTTTTTCAAAATTTGGAACAATACTTTTACATTAGCATTATTCTCCACTTTATGGAATTTATTTACATTGATGAGTATTTCGTCAAATGCTGTAACTTAAGCTATTAGTTATGAAACCTTCAAAATTTATTATAATCCATTTTTTTGGAATTTATTTTCGCTATTCCTCTGCCTTGGAATTTATGGAATTATTATACGAACTATCGTTTGCTTTATTCAAAGCTACACTGTTCCTCTATCGTGCGGGGAACACTGAAAGCAATTCGGTTTCGTAACCCTTCGCAACATTTTTAGGGTTGCCACTTATATATATTTTTTGATTTGTTTACCGTACCATTAATTTTGAAATATTCATGCTCATCTTTAAAACAATCATTTTACTACTCCATTATTGATTGTCACTGTATCAAAGTGTTATCAAATTGTTTTTATTTTTACAACATTTTGCAACAGTGATTTTGATTTTTCACATCAAGCGAGTTGTATCTAAATCCCGTGAAATTAATTCTTATCACTATTGGTGCAATAAAAATGTTATCTAATAATTCTTTAAGCCAACCCTGAAACTAGAGGATACTCCGCTTGCTTTGCTACAGTTCAATAAAAATTGATGCCCCTCGGAGAGCAATAACACGAATAACGATGAATGCTTGTATCTGTTCGTAGTTTTAGTTTTGCGTACTTTGTTTTTATTATTAGGAAACATTTCGGTTTCAAATCATACGTATTTTTTTTCATCAGATTGTAGCAAATGGACAGTCCATCTGATGATAAGTGATGGCTGCCCATAGTCTGTAACCAAATTCATATAGACCAGGGGTTCTTTCAGAAGTCGATCACTGATGCGTTGCTACTCCCGAGACGCAAGAACTGCTTCAAGCTAGAAATAGATGTGGTGATGGTACCTCTCCGGCCGAACTACACTGATTTCACGACCCGCGAGGCAGAGCGGTCATCATACCGGTCTGACACGCAGTGGGTCCCGGGTTCGATCCCCGATCAGACAGAAATGTGAATGATGAGTTTAAATTTCTGTTCTGGGTCTGTGTTTGTGTATTCGTCTTTGTGTGTCCATGGCACCCACGACAC
>DWNE01000599.1:0-27366 GCA_018249875.1 Cecropterus toxeus | reverse complement strand
AGTGGCTGACATATTTTTTTTATTTCTTTGTGCACTAGAAATAACTGATTATCATTACTTTTGGATCACCCCTCGTAAAATAGCTTATAAAAGGAGCGCACGCAATTTAAATCGGGTCATTCGTTTTGGCGTAGTCTTCTTTAAAATAGGAGTTATTTTGAATTTATTATCAGCGGTTATTTCTATGTAATATAATTTTCAAAATGGTTTAAACTATTTCTGATCATTTATATTACCTTAGACGATGTTACATTTATTTGCGATTTAAAATTTTCAAATTTGTTTTGAAATACGCTAAATTATTTAGTTTTTGCCTTAATTTGTTTATTCACGTCAGAATTGAATTATTTACTGTTATGTCTAGTCATTGAGGATAACTATTAGCGGCTGTAATTAAAAACACTCTTAATTTAAGTTGTTATTATAAATATTAATTATGTTATATACTGACGAGTCTCGAGTTCACACGTAGAACGTTTCGGGTTCGATCTCCGACTAAACAAACGTTTAAATGTTTATTTTAGATTTCTATCTCTAATATGTGACCGTGACCTCAACGAAACATTTAACTATAGTGTAAAACAATAAACATAAAGATCCCAACACGTACCAACGATAAGTCGAACAAACATCAAAAGTTCCGTCTAAAATCGATGTTAGGATCGGAAAGTTTTGTACCTTGTTTAAATGTTACCTACGGTGCCTATTGACCCGGTCAATAGGCACCGTAGGTACGCATCATTCGGTAAACAACCCCGTGCCCTTTGGGAAGACTGTTCTGTTGATGGTCGAACTTGTAGTAGCAATAAAACTGGGACCGAATTCGTTGAAAGGTTTTCGCTTCCAGAGTAAACAATATGTATTTAAGTCTGTGTACTCAAGGCTACAGTAGCGTCTTATGATAAGAATTTCATTATTTCGCGTTACGGGTTTAAATCCTCAATTAATATTTGTGTTGTGTTTAGAATCATAAAATTATATTCGTTTGATATTAATATCTACTACCCTACTTGAGTTAATACTTTCTTATAAGATTCAAGTAGCGAACGAGCATGCAGTCCACCTGATAGTAATATTCTTTAACGTGGTTAAACAAGTGGTAGAACCAGTGTAGTTTGACCGGGAAGGTACCACCGCCACACCTATTTCTAGCGTAAAGTAGTTCTTGCATTTCGTTGGAAGGGTGTAGTTGCCGGCTCACTTATGTATGAGGCGACCATCTCAGTCCTCGGGAGTAGCAACGCATCTGTGTTCGACTTTAGATAGAACCCCTGTTTTATATGAAGTTGCTTACACATGTCCTTGGGCGGCAGTAACCACTTACCATCAGGTGGACTGCATGCTCGTTTGCTTCTTGAATCTGATTGAAAAACGTGGTCGGCATTTAGGACTTTGTATCAAATGTTATTATGCAATATTACTAACTACAAGTAAAAAGATTGACGTTGCAATTCGATACAGCCAACGCAATTGGTTAATAGAGGCGGTGTCATATAAAGAGTATGATTGATAAGTCCGCAATGTAAAGTACCTAATGAAATTTTGATAAAAGCAATTGATAAAATATTTCGTTAGCGCGGGCTTATAATTCGTTGCCGAAAACAAACATACATGGAGTACGTACTGAGCGTGTTTGATGCTAACTAGGGATGTTATGGATACGAAATTTCGGATCTGGATATAGTACACGGATAGGTAAATAAAAAATATTGTATTGTATTTATTATATATATTCTTTTTTGGATCATCGGATTTCATTTCATTTCATTTTCATTTCATTTCTTCAATTTTGGATATTATTAGGGTTCCGTACACAAAGGGTAAAAACGTAACCCTATTACTAAGACATCGCTGTCCGTCTGTATGTCACCAGGCTGTATCTCATGAACCGTGATAGCTAGACAGTTAATATTTTTAGGAGGACGTAAAAAACAAATACAAATTTATGCATTTAACTTGATTTGTCATATACATACTACGTTTATTTCACAGACAAAAACATTCATAACGTATATAATTTAGCGTCCCTCCCCTATTTGAAATTATTAGAAACTTTTATATCGGATTCGGTAACGGTCGGATATTTCTTTATGACGGATATCCGATAATTCCATTTACGGCTACAGAGCTCCATAATATCTCTGATGTTAACATTGTCGTGATGGGATTGAAATGTTTGTCGTGATGGGATTGAAATATGAACATCGATTTTCGAGGAACGCCATTGTCCTATCTCAGCTCCAATAGCTTGCAAGTACCTGAATTGTTATTCGACTTTACCGTAGCATCCCTATATATTTTCGGGGCAATATCCCGTCGAAATTGGTTCGGACCTTTAAAGGTAAGCCCGTACGTAAAAATGTATTTTCATTTGTTGTCGTGCAAGCAAAATCACAAACAAACATGTACCTGTTAATTTTATTTTTATGTAACTGTATATTTATATGTATATTTTATAAGATATCGAAATACTACATTCTGTTATAAAGGGTATATCCTGTTCCCAGTACCATCGGTAGTTCCTAGCCTAGTAGCCTTCATTATCCAAACAACATCTCAATTCCATCATTATGTTTTTCTTTGAAGTCATCGTGAATTATCCTCGTAACAATAAGATTTCAATGAATGTTGCGAAAGAGAGAATATATTGACTTGCTTCGTATTTTTTTCAGCCTCACTCTTTACTATTGGTATGGTAACTTAGTCTGTATGTACACATTGAGATTAGTATTTTATGTTATTAAGTCAATATTCGTAATAACGTAGAGCCATACAATTAAGCATAAATAAATAAAGACTCAGTAAATCATTCACGTTCTTCTACGTTTCTATGAGACAAGGATCGCACACGCCTTAAGGTAATATACTCATCAAAATACTCATTAATTCTTTCAAATACCATAACTATTTGATTGGTGGACTATCGACTACATATCGTCGTCAACTCATAACTACCCTACTGGGTACGGGTCTGCTCTGATAAAAAGAGAGAGTGCCAAATGCATATACTAGACTTCTCACATTTGGGAATTGTTTAAAAACTCAAATGTGTAAGTTTCTTCATTTTGTTTTCTTTCACCGCAAAACGAGTGATAAATAAAATAAATAAGCAATACGTAATAACAACACATAAGTTCGGAAAACTTGTAAGAGATGCATAGAATCACAAAATCAAAGTTAAAGATCGAGAAACCAAATTTCTAAGCACCAAGCTATCACCTTATCCTTATTTTTGTAATACAAATGCCGCATGTTAGTAATACAAATACATTTTTAAACCCACCTGTTGCATCTGCTGGGCGTCTAGGGAGCGGAACAGCAGTATGCTCCTGACGGCCTCAGCCAGACGCGCGCGCTGGGCGTCCGACTTCGGGAACACCGCTGGGGCTCCCTCGTCGGAGTCATCCTCCTCCGGATCGTAAGTCTCCGCGAACACCGACTTGCGACGGTTGTTGAAGCGCGCCACTGGCGGCTCTGACATCACAAAAAAGGGTTGTTTAGTTAAAGTGCCAATTGCTTTGGAATCAACCCTATCGTCAAATATTTACCAGTTCAGCGGACACACTTAATTGCGATTTATATCAACTGCGCTTTAATTGATATTTTTGTAGTCCACCATATATGTTATTTCTACTAAAGGGTTCTTTTTGTAATTGCATTCGATCTCCATTTTTATGGATTATCTTAAGGACTTTAATTTTAAGGATTATTTTTTTTACTTTTAATGAAAAATTACCAAACATATTAAGATAAGGTTTAGCCACAAAAAGCATGTAGTAAATTATATGTTTGTAAAATTCGTCGTCTCGCATCAAGATGAAACATAAATGCGTATGCCCACATACATGATACTCGTTTGCACACCACTTAATTTCACCGTTAAATAAGTGTATAATCTATTAAGATTATGTACAAGTATCTAAAAATATCTAAACTTAGTATCTACGAACATTCTAAATGATCTTGTTTAATATTGCTACATCTATGATACAAAAGCATCTTTGATCTCCTGTATTAGGTGTATGATTTATTTGCAGCCTGCTTTTCGTTTAGCAAAACATCAAACAGTTCCATACTTTAAAAAATCCCCATGTTTAAAGGAATTTATGACATTTATTATTTTTTTTCTTGTAAACTGGCACATTTTAAAGGTAAATATATCATAGCCTGTGTTGTTATAGGAACCTCAAAATGAAATAGAAATCTATACTAATATAATAAAGCAGTAGAGTTTGTTTGAACGCACTAATCTCAGGAACTACTGGTTTGAATTGAAAAAATATTTTTGTGTTGAATAGTAAATTTATCATGGACGGCTTTAGGCTATATAACATCACGGTAGGTGTGTTTGTTTTTCAATAGATTGTTCTCTAGTAAATGCGGGTGAAACTGCATGGTACAGCTAGTGTGCAATAAAGTAATACAATTAATTTCATCAAGGCAGTAACAGAAGACTTTTCAAAGACTACAGTATACCTAATATTTCAGTCTTACCACTCAGGACCTATTTGGTCTGCAGTCAATAAATCAGGATGTGCATCATTATTAGGGCATTTTGCTGTCCTTGTCCTAATAAATACTAATGACTGAGCTGGACGACTGTAACACTAAATTGCTTTCTTTAATCAGCTATAATTATGTTCTACAAAACAGATGGTTTCGTAATTAAAATTGATAAGTGGATATTCCACTTTTTTCATGTGCTTTTAAATATTATTGTCTCACTATTTTTGCTATTAATATGGAATAGATTTGCAATTTTTTTTATATTTGCAATTGCAATTGCTTTAATAAATTACTAAACTTGGTTAATTAAATCCTCAAATCTTCTGAAATAAAATATGAGATAGTCTTATTAAAATTAATGAAAGATTAATGCTAATGTCAAAACATGTCCGCATACATATTACAGATTAATAAAGAAACATAACATCTTTCTTACGTAAATACCTTTCAAGGTTTGGTGAACACCTGTACATTTCATTGTGAATATTGTTGCCAGTTTTTACATGACTACATGTACCACAAACACTGAAAGACGGACTTCTGTAATCATTATTATTGTTGAAGAGAGGCTGGACGTGTCAAAAATAAGCAAATATCATCATCACACAAGTTCAAAGAGTGAAAAAAACAATCACACAAGTTCAAAGCGTGAAAAAAACAAACACACAAATGGGATCAGAGTATAGTAAACACTTGAAATTTATGTTTCAGCAAACAGTTACAAAGAGTTGCGTCTAGTAGCTCTTGGAATTTGAGGAAGCATTCCTCCACAGTCAGAATAAACACTGACTGAATCAAATGCAGCTGGCCATATAATTTAATTAATTAATGCCTATTGTAGTTACCGAGGCCTTCTTATCACAAAGATAAAAAGGCAATAATGAAATATTATAATATTTTCATCTCATATAATTATGTATTAGCTTGGCAACAGCTGATTATTTGACCAAAACTTGTCTGTTCAAACAAACATTGTACGAGATGATAATGGCATCATGCCAAATGGTCAGAACCAACTGCTGGCTATAATAGTAGTTGTCAACTGCTCAGGGGCAAAATTAACAAGTGTGTATTGTAATTAGAACTTGAGTTTTGTTTACCTTTAATGATTCCTATTAAGATCAATAATATCATTCCTATTATGATTGTTTGTTATATTCTATGTAACAGTGTACAAACCATGGGTATATAAGAAGTTATTTTGAATTAGTTTTTGCTGTTCATTTTAAAACCTTAAATTAATGAGTGATATTGATTTATATGTAGTAGAATAATAATAGACCGCTTATTAAATTTCTAAGTTGTTATTATGTAAGTTAATGTTGCAAATGTTGAAACTATGAAAACTTTGTTATGATGGATTGATTTTCTATAACTATATGTAACACAAGCCTAATTCACCATTATAACTATATATTTGAAATTAGCATAGACACCTGGCAGTTTACACCATTCAAGAGCTACACACAAAGTGCAAATATTTGAAGTACTGACAATATTATATGGTGACAAAATATTATACCATAGGAGCATTAATAAAATAATGAAATACAATTTACAGGTCTATAGGCATTAGTACTACAAGCAGGATAATAAATGAAATGCTATCTAATACTTCTAATTAACTTTCTAAAGAGTTTTATACCACACACGGTTTATTCTTACGGCATATTCTTATCTTTAGAATTAGTATGTAATGATGTGAAAGTAGCATATTCCATAAAATTTAACAAGATATGTGGCATTATTGTATTCATGTATACATTGTACAAAAATTGAATAATTTTTTCTACTGTTTGTCAAAATAGTAAAGACAAAAGGTGAAACATATTACAAATATTTAAATTGTAATGCACTGCTTTAAAAAGGCAACACATACATTATTTTTGATTGGCTCATTTTTGGTTTTTAATTTGTTAATTGCTCTATTTTAGTGGTACATTCGAAAAGTGTATAGTATTAATATGTGGTGTTTGTTTAATTATATTGTCTGTTTTTCTTCTAACAGTTAAGCTCTACATTTTAATTAAGAAAACTTATAAAACCCCTCATTTTGTATTGGGGGTTAAAAATGCAATCAGCATTAGGTTCATCAAACAAGTGTGGGTTTCTCAAGGTAAGTAAATCTTTAGTTTAATTACTAAGTTATAATTATTGTCATTGAAAATGTAATATTTCTGAACAAGATTCAAAAAACATATTAGTGCACAATGTAATAGAAATATGTTAAAATGTCTAAGAAACACGAAATTTCTTGTGCCAGTTAAGTAAATAAGTGCACCTATGTTCTCAATACGCTCGAAAATTTATTCAAACACCTGAACAGAGGCCATAATGTGATGCATGTATAAAACAACTGTTGAATTTGTTTGAGGAAAAATATTCAACAACCGGTCATTGAAATTCAGGCCTGCATTTTATGAATCGTCTACACAACTACCCAACTGATTAGGTATTCAGAACATGGCATGAAATTGCTACAGCGTGTAGAAGGCATAGTAACACCAACCTTGGAGTAGTCGTCCCCCAAACCAGTAATACGTGCACTACGTAATATTAGCGAATAAGTACCTTCCTCGTCTGATATTATCGACTCATCGGGCGTGCCGGCGGACGGGCCCCTCACGATGGTCGTGGTCCGGTTGTTCTGTAACCTTGTGAAGAACTCGACCGCGTAGTTGATCACGTCTCCTGGCTGCTCCAGAAGGTAGCTTATGGTGAATTCCAGTAGGATCTCTCGGAGGTCATCGGGGACTTGGATGCGTCCGCCCTGAGGCCTGCTCATTTCTAACGGCGTCGCCTCGCTTCCTCGTTACTATCCCGCTCGCAGAACGTCAGCGACACGTTCGATTAGAACTTCGTTAACATAGCCATTGAATTAGCTAAAGCGACACACCAACGAGCAATTTTACCACGGGGAATAGCACTACATACAACGTTAGTATCAAATAAAATCACTCTATTATACTAGGACTCTCTCAATAATAGTCGCCACTACTATAAATTAAATGAAATGACACACTTTTCTCAAAATATTCCTCGTCCTCCAGCCTGACAATTATAAAATCTCCTTTCACTGAAAAGTAAAAATGGCGTATTCTGGATTCATTGGCCTACTTCACTCACTGCTCACTCAAATTTCAATCGGTCGGTCACTCTCGTTCTATTACGCAGTATTGCCATTTTAAAAGTATAACCATAGACATTTGTTTGACGTTGATAAGCATACATTACACAATACTGTCAAATAACAGTTTTACGAATATAGCACTGTCATAAAACTGTCTTAAGGATGAGTATTTTAATTATATTTTTTCCTATGTTATATAAAGTTTTTCAATATATAAAATTAGCATTAGTTAAATCGTGTATATCTTTAATGATTTATTACACGCACAATTTTATTGTTAATTTTATAGTACTCGATAAACTTTTTATATTATCCAAATTAGCAATTAATTTGGATAATATAAAAAAATTGTTACATTATAAATTATATTCATATGAAATATGGGGTTTTATGTGAGACTGTACGAAATTCAAATTAGTTTTAGAGGAACGAGCCGTTTTATGAGTCAGCCTCGAGTCTAATTTTTTTACGAGCAATGGTAATAATACTAATAATTTGTTAGAGGTAGGTAAATAAGTGGTTATGAAATTAATTTTGTAATTCTCCGGCACTTTTATTTCGGCGCCCCCTGATGCTTTTATCCCGGCGCAGTACTTAACCCTTAACGGACGGTCCAAATGTTGATCTGCGGTTATATTTTGATAGATCAATCACAATTTTTTTTTTCCCATCATGGTTATTGAATTTACAAATGCAGCAAAGATCATGAATCGTGATACATTAATATATGTAGCGTCTTCTCTTTTAACTAGTCATCATAATTTGGGTCTGTAGGAACGCCAGATCGTCTGCCTAATTAGACAATCGGTATAAATTACTAATTTATTTATTTAAGTTTATTTATACCTACATACATCCGATATTTCCAATAATGACAATTTATTCACTGATTTTGATTAGGAGTTGTCGTAAACCACAGGAGAGTTAAAATAATAAAAAACGAAATGTGACACAATTACATAACTATATTTCAATATAACAATATAAATTATAAACATATAAGCGATTACACGTTTAGTCTGCCTCCGACATATTCAGAATCATTTTACGTATATAAGAGTATTTTGTTAGACAATTTTTAGCGGGAAACACTAACATATGATATGGCGAGTCGTACGCATTGAAATCTGTTACCTCCGGTACATAATCATCATCGGAAAATAAATCAACTTCTCTCAGTTCAATATTTTTAAGTTTAACACACTCGCATTTCTCTAAAAACATACATATTTCTTGAATACTTCTCGTGCTTAAGTATTCTGTGTGTTCAGAGAGAAATACGATCGAAGATCCTGGGCATTCAAACACTTTATTCATTATAACACCCGCCCAGTTCAGTAAGATGTCGTATCTGATTTCCAAATCAAACGTTATCCAAGGATTCGGTATACAAAATGTGTTAGGTTTGTTAATACCTAAAAGCCACGGTTTTAAGTACTTCATAAGCACTATGCGGTTTTCGAAATAGCCAACACGTTTTATGGTGTTCTGTTCTTCCATCTCCAGTAACTTAGATTGAAGAGTTTTATCATTCCAACCTAGATGTACCTGTTAAAGAAGCAAATGATAGTTGTTATAGTCAATATGAGTAGCTAAAACTGGTTACCCAAAGAAGTAACGTTGGGTAACCAGTTTTATTCAAAGTTACAAGTTGGGTAACTTTGTCAAGGACGGGGGGAGGCGTAAAAAATCGTGTGACGTAATTTGTGGTCCCTTAGACAGGATTAGTTGTGGTGATGACCAAAATCGAAAAGCAAAAGGTTCTACAACAAACAGATTATTTTATCATAGTAAAACAAACCTGTAACTCCCGGAAAGTCGATCCATTTTCTTTTCGACCATTAAGATATGATATAATTGGATCTGTTAAATCAATAACTTTTTCCTCAATGTACTCGACAATTGGGACGCTGAAAATAAATGTTTATATCATATCTTTACATGTTGTGGGCACAGATTAAATTATTTAAGAGTCTAATAAAAATCTTTTCAATAATTTTGAAAATGATGTCATTGAATTTGATATTGAGATAGTGTACCTATGCAGTTTTGCCAAGCACTTCTCAACTGGACATTTCTCGTAAATTTCAGATAAGTTCTTTTTGACATTGCTTTTATTCCTCCATCCGGCTACCCCCGACTTTAACTTGAATTTCATCTCAATATCGATCACATTCAGTTGTTCTTCCTGAATAAGGTTTCCTGAAGACCCTACAATGACTGGCACTGTTACAGATATTATATCCAAAACATCCATACTATGCATTTCAAACAAGACGCAGTTTATTCCCGGAGATCCCTTTATACATGTTTGCGATAGCTCTGAATCCATAATACTGAACAAATTTTCAACAAAATCCGAATTTAATCTGCTTATCCATTTACGTTTATATGATGCGGAAATTTTAAAAGACGATCTCACAATATCGTTGAACTGGACTCTGTTCATTTGGTTATTCAGAAGTTTCTCTTTTGCTGCCAAAGCACTGGACTTTCGCAGTTGTTCTATGGCGCTCCGTAATGACTCTTCTGAATAGATTTCGAATATGGAAAAAATTTTCTTCGCGGTTTTAGGCTGCAAGTCTCTATTATAAGACATCATTACTGTTTGGATGACGCCTTCTTTAAGCGTCGCAAATTCAGGATCGGAAGTAATGGAGGTCCTATACATTCTGAAGCATTTATTAGTGGACGAGGAAGTTATAGTGTACTTTTTGTTGAAATCGTCGTAATCTGCCGCGATACAGGGCACCGACTGCGTGGATATGCCCATTTTCAATATTTGTGATATGATCCAAACTAACTCAAGCATCAGTAGGCGACCTTCGTTTATATACTTTGTCATATTGGCACAGTGGCGAATTTTAAGTTTTCGTAAAAGATCCTCATATTTTTGTATCAAATGTCGATGACGTCTCGATTCGTTGATAATGCAATCTTTTCTATGCGAATATTTTGGGTTTGACTCTAGGAGTGTGGCTCGTCTGTGGCAAATCCGTCCGGTTTTCTTTGGATCATTTAGAGACAACAAATGCCGCGCCACGATATTCTTAATTTTCAAGCAACCAGCTTGCGAATTTGGACTCATAATGGTTATAGCTGCCTTGCACATAACTAAGATGTCATCATCCAAAGGTGTCCATTTTATGTGCGAATCACTATGTCTGTTCTTTGGTATTTTCTCAGCAGGAGGCGGTTCTTCGACTGGCTTTCTTACAGTCTTTTTGTTCGTAAGTTTTGATTGAAGCTTTTTAAACTTGTCCACTTTAGGTGTTTTGGCAGTATGTCTCCTTTTGATTTTTTTGGTTTTCACAAATTTACTGTTTCTCAAATATAGTGTGTTCCATAAACGAGGAATATCCATGAATACATTGGAATGGAAGCCACATGGTCCCAGCCCGTCGCCGTATATTTCACCTGTATCGAAATTTTCCACTTCGCTCTCTTTCCTTATGGGCACAATCGTGTGATAACGTTCTCGCTTATCCGTAATCACGTCTGTATTGACACTTATACTGTAAACATCGTCCCAGTAATTCTTGACATCTTCGAAGGTTTTAAACTCATATCTTTTTTCAAGAGCCTTCAGGTCTGCATTTTTTCTGGGCCAATTTCCTGTCGTATCAATTATTTTCGCGTGTCGATTGACGTAAAACACGTTTTGCTTAGCATTTTGTACATGATTAAGACTGGATAGAAATTGGAGTAGACCGAGTTGTCCCAGGACCCTCAGACCGTTACGGATAGAATTTTGCATAGATGCCGATTGTATTATGGCTCTATATAGATCAGCTGGCGCATCGCGAAGTTTTATTTTTAACAAATCGTCGCTTACTTTCAAATGTGCTATATCGGAAGAGCCGACATTGCTTATGTTTCCGAGCGCAAATTCTGTAGTCATTTCTGGCATGATAGTCAAAAGTGATGAAACGCCCGCTGGAAAACTATAAGACTCGACTTTTAACGGATTGAAATACACTAGTTGCATTATCAACTCGTGTAGTTTCTGTATTTTCATGTATCTAGGATAAGCAAATTGTGACAATGGTCGTGTGTTATTTTCAGTGGAGTTATTCTTTCCCTTTGATTTTCTGTTTACAACAGATTTGAGACATATATCTTTGTATTTGGCTTTGATCACGGGGCTCGAGGATTTAACGTTGGCTGCGCAAATCAAAATTGAGTATTTTGGTAGGGGTCCTGGCCATTTTATTTTCAAAATCTTTAACTGACCGTCTGTTACTAGCTTTTGAACGAATAATTTCAATGCCTTTGTATCCATGGGCGGTTCGCCTGTCCTTTCGGCGACCAAACTGCTTAATGTTTGGTATCCACCGACGGCTTGTTTCTCTTGTAAGACGTTGAGCAGGCCATTCGCGAAACGAAGTTGTCGTAGGCTGAGACTCTTTTTGGAATTCAACAAGGATTCATGATTGAAGTTTTGGAGTCCATCCAGAACTTTGACTTCGAGAATTTTATCATCAATGTTCTCGTCGTTTGTTTTTTTGTCGTCATCTGCCTCCAGTTTTATCTTCTTTGCCGGAACACCATCGATCTCAACGCCGTCATCAGCGTTTGAAGTAGATGGTTCAGTGTTACTAAAATGTTCTAATAATTTGTTCTTTTCTTCTGCAAACTTAGTATCCATCTCTGCCGTAGCAGCTACTGCTATATATCTGCAAAAATGATACGAAGATGGTATATTTATTAGTATTGGATGAGCATTTTAAAAAGTCTCATAAATCTTATGACCCTTACCTTGCAGTTCGTTGCCTGCCTTTATCTTCAAGAAATTCTCTTACGATATTCTTAGCCCTAAAGCTGCGACAAATAGTTCTGCTGGTATAGAACTCTATGCCCAGCAGTTGAGCCATTTCTACCTGTGTCAATCCCTTGAGACCTGCATCCAAAAATAATTCATAGGCTTGTCTTAGGATATTTACACCAACTTTATACTGACATTCTAGTGTCACCTCGTTATTTTCATCATCAGATTGACAAGACTCATCATCTGAGGGCGTAAGAGACATAAATTTTCGCTTTTGTACATTTGGTGTTTTCTCATGTTTCTTTTTGTCTCCAGCAGTTCTTTCTTCAGTTACTTCCTTGTCACTCTAAAAGATTACCATATTTTAAGTATCATGTATATTTTATGTAGAGATGATTAAATAAAGAACAATTCCAAATATAAAGCTTTACATACTACTTAAAGGATTGTTTTATGCATGTTATGTAAGTGATGTACAAGACAGTGTGGGTAATTAATAAAACTGAAAAAAGGTATAAGATAAAATTCGACTGAATTATATGACAAAACATTATGCTAAATACTAGATGTATATTGGTGTTCTTAGATTATGCTTATTAATATGAAGAATGCTCCTCTCAGGTCTTTATCATCCAAAAAAAGGGTATCTAGGTAATATAGTTCCTGTCACCCGGGGCATAAGTTGAATTTGTCAGTCACCCGTTTAGGAAAAAAGACAGATCTAAATTGACAGCAAAATAATTGCCATAGAGTTTCAAGGTTTTTTTACAAAAATAAAACTGGTTATATTTTACGAAAGAGGACTTTGTCGCCTCCAAAACATGTTTCCTGGAGTCATGACCCTCTCTGTCCCAGCCTACGCTATTGCATAGGCTTACACAAATTACGATATATTAAATATAGTCAAATATAATAAAGAGTATACTCACAAAACGAAATACATTTATTGTTTTTTTAAGTTTCTTACATTCAGGCTGTGTTAAAAATCCTCTACTCATAAGAAAATCACATCTTTCACTGTAGTCAGGCTTACTTAACAAATGGTCTATGATCTTATGAAGTTTTCCCACTTTGGGCATGGACAATATTCTTGTTTGATGAAACCTTTTCAGCCTGAGCAATAGACTCTTAATTCCTCTACCTACTGTAACTTGAGTCAGGCACTGTACTCTGATTAAGTCTAATTTTTGCAGGTGTTTTCTGTTGTAGAACAATAATTTGGATTCTTTAATTATTTTTGTCAAGTTTGTTTTCCCGACTGTCATTTGTCCCTGAAGTAAACAGTTAACAGTTGAATGTAATTAAGAAAGAAATTTTATTATACAATTATGCTTATTAACTGCGCTTATGGCTAATTTTTAAAAATAAGATTAAGGTAGCATACGAGCATGCAGTACAGTACAAGATGGTAAGTGGTTGTTGCGGCCTCTAGGTAACTCTAAGCAACTTCGTATAAAACTTATGTTCTATCTGAAATCAATCACAGATGTGTTGTTACTCGTAAGGGTTAAGATGGTCACTTCATACTAAAGTGAGCTGACAATTCACCAGAATATAAGAACTGCTTCACATTGTAAATATAAAGTACAGTCACAAGCATAAGTATATGACTATAGGCACGTTAACAAATATATCTGTCCCAAGAACAAGTTCAATTACATGTCAGCCCGAGTGCAGCAAAAATATCTGACATTAACTGGAAATGGAAACTCTTCTGGAATTAATGTGGTCACATATTTTTGCTTCAACAGGTAGTCATAATTATTTAATGTACATATTCATAATGTTATTTTGATGTCACTTGATTATGCTGCCTGTTAATCTATATATATAAAAGTCATTTATGACTCACTGACTTATAGTATATCCATGCACAGCTGAAACTACTACACCTAGAACCTTGAAATTTGGTACAGGTGTTCTTTTTATGGTGTGAGCGTTAAGAAAGTATTTTTAGAAATTACACCCCTAAGGGGGTTAAATAGGGTTTATAAGCTTGTGTCAGATATTTTTGCAGCTTTTGTACAGACAGATATTATGAACTCATTCTTAGGGCAGACATTTTTTCTGACGTGCCCATAGTGATATATTTGTGTTCCTGACTGTACCTTCCAGTTAACCAAATTTGTTCTACTACTTTGTAACATGATAGTTCAATTACAACAATATTTCTGGTATTCTGCTACCAATACTTACATTTTCTCTGCCTCTTCCAACCAACTCTAAAATACAGTAGTGTATAGGAGTTAGCTGTGATATTAAGGAGAAGGGCATATGGGTGGCAAGTGAGTGCCATCGCTCCTCAACTGACGCCACCATGATTAATGTATTGCCATACTTCTCAAAAACTGCCTCATATGACATTGATTTTATTGTTTCCTTATTCAACAAGATCCTTGTGTTATAGTTAGAACATGAACCATATTCGTTCTCTACCAGGTGGTATTCATAGGGTCCATCCAAGTATTCTGGCTGAAATACATATTAGAAATGTTGAATGATTTATTGTGTAACGTTTTGTATAATGATATTTTTGACTAAGGATCAAAATACACAACACCATACCCTACTGACAAGAATACAAGAGTGTAAAATAAGGCAGGAATAGGAGTGACATTGGTGTTTCAGGAGATAAACCATTACATGTTCATGTAAGTGTAACTTGCGAACACTCTTAAACCACTGTTCCACTCAAAGGTGTCTATTACACATCTTTTTTTTACTGTATCTTTTTGTTTCCTATCTGTCTACGCAACATTCCCTTCTTAATCTTTATACACAATTTCCACTTGTCCCATTTCCTCTTACCTATTTCATGCATAATCACAATGAGCATGCATGCATCATATAGTCTGGAAGAGATTGCTGCTTAGCGATACTATCAAATAAACAACTTATCAGTATTGTATATTTTAGTCATTTTTGCATGTTTATGGTATGCAATAAAGTGTATTCTATTCTATTCTACGTAATAAGTGTTATGAGAACACTACGTTTTCATTATCATGACAAAAATAGGCTTGCATTGGTGTCACCATAGTCGAATAAGGAAGGGTTCAACCATCTTCCAGTATTTATATACTGACTTAGTTATCTAAGTCAGTACAAATAACGTCTTGACTTGACTTCAGGTCATTTAAATATATTTAGTGCAGAAGAGGTTATTGAATACTTACAGGATCTAACAACTCTCCACTTGTTTCATCGATTAATAAAAATCTATCCGCAACTAATATATCAGGAAGGGGTTCGGGGGCTTCGTAAAAAGAAATGGATTTAGCGTTCGTGATGCAATCCCAAAATCTTTTTTTCATTTTTTCGGTGAGATGGGATGAGATACGTTTTTCTACATATTTCCACAATAAATCAAATCCGATCCCTTCAAGCCCATTTAGAGCTATTTCGTCAATTAATATTTCCTTGAAATTAAAGGTAAAATGTCTGTCTGTATTGATATTCATTTTTTATAGTTTAATAATCATAACACATCGCTTTAAAAACACACTAAAATCCGCTTTGCAGATATTATTTGACAAATTGACACTGTTGTCATAATTGTCATTTGATTTGTCGATATGTGTTTTTTTGTTTGTTGTTTGACCTTGGCTTCTTGCTTTTAAGCTCAATTTTACTTTCAGTAAGTCATTTACTTTACACACTTTTATAAATATTTGTGAATATTGAAAAGACTTGTGAGTTTAGGAAAAAATGATATACATTTTTAATTGCTTTTTATATATGGCAGGAATTTTCATTTCAAAAAGTTTATCGTTTAGATGAACTTTTTATAAAGAAAATTCATAATTTAAAAAAAGCACTATAAGGTAGTCTTGGTACCATATTATGAATTATTGTATTTAATTATATATTATATTTTTTTATCACTTAATACTCGTTTACAAACCTTGAGTGCGCGGGTGCTGCGCACCTTACGATTGGAGTTCGCATTGACTGCCAGGAATTTGCGCAGTCTCTAGTTTATAATGCAACTTTATATGCCTGGGTTTAAGCACTATGCAAAGGTAAATGATTAAAAATATTTGATTTCGCATTACGTGTCAGTAGATCATAAGTGCATTTTTTTATAATATGTAAGCAGCAAAGTACGCAGGCCATGTGAGAGGTAAGAGGTAAGAGGCCATTGCCGCCCATAGATATCTTGTCATCAACCCAAGATAAGATCAGAGTCTTATTCGATTTCGAATATTTATGGTCAAGAAATCGATTTCTAAAAATCGGTTATTCTAAAAAAAAAAAATATTAAATAATCGATTATTTTTTCACATCCCTAGTTTATTCACATACGTTACTATGCCGGAGGACTAAGTTGGAACGCCTCGTATAAGTATATCTCCCTTATCAACCTTCAGTCAAGAACAGACTAATGTATAACACTGCAGTTCGTAGGCAGAAATAGGAATGGCGGTTGTGCGACAAAGAGCTCTACCACTTTAAAAATATTTGTACGAAGCTCTATTTATAATATGCTGGCCTTTATTTCCAAAATATCTGATAAATTACTTCAATTGTGCGTTATTTAAAATATTAAGATTTTAAACATGCTTTTGAGTGGATGCTCTGTTAAAGCTTTTGATAAGTACTTATAATGTGAACGTGAGCTTAATTATTGATTAATTTTCAAAACAATTTAGTTCGTCATTCATTGATTCCTCTAGTTTATTTTTTTAAAGTATACATTTTAAGTAACATTTTTAATGTTACAAGTTCACTATCTTGTGTTTAAAATATGTAATGATCAAAAGTAATTAATATTAATGTGGGAAAATATTTTTAGACCACACAAAGTATCTGTCACTATTTATTCATTGAGATTTGTAGAGTCTGCATATACAAAAAAGAGGTATGTAAAAAAAGAAATTCCAAGTTTCAATATTTTATTTACTAAAGAAAAGGAATACATTATATCCTTTGCTAAAATATTTAGCATATATTAATAATATTTAATGAGAAAATGATCATAACATTTGAAACAATGAAGAGTAAAATACAAAATGTTTCCCGTCGGGTCCAACTATTTCATATTTTGCAAATCAGTGTTAATCGTCTATTTCTCTAGTTATAAAAAATTGCACTCTATAAATAAGGGCAGCGATTATTGTGTACAGTTCTACCACTGCGTTGCATCTTGCGTCATAATAATTATTTATAAAACTCCTACTTAAATCTATGGAGTGTCTAAAAAGCAAACCACCGGTCTTAAAGTAAGATATCATTTATCATTCTATGTTGATGAAGAGGTAACTTATGAAATTACGTGGTAAGAATAGAAATCTGAAACTACCATCAGAACAGCGTCAGGGAGTGAATCGGAATAACCAGTTATCAAATTTTAACAATAGAACTATTTAACGATACTACGCAACGTATCATGTGAAAAAATAAATAAATGGATATTCCAATAGCATTCCATGGGTTTCTAATGGGCGGTAACTAGGTAATACCTACTAAAGGCACGCTAAAAAACTAAGGCCGGCTAAATATTAGGAGAGTGCTCCGAGCCAGTGTAGGTTAGTTTTCGATACTGAAATAATTTCCCAGTTAATTAAGGATATAAAACAATTTCAAGGTAGGAGTCGTGCAAGGTCCGACAGGTATGATGGCTTGCTAGGTACTTTAAAAACTAAATTAGAAGGCGAAGAATCTATCGTAAAACCCCTTAGACCACGATTAGATCAATTGCAGATGCAATTATCTCATATAACCTGCTTGAAATGATTAGATATTATTTACAACAATCTAAATTATTGAGGTATTAGCTTTGTGTCATCCTAGCTATGTGCCTACACTGGCTTAGAGCACTCGCCTGAAGTAAATAAGACATAAAACTAGAAACATTGTTGTATCGGAGTGTGTTGCGACATTCCGCCAATTTAATCTTCGAGAACAACACATTCGATTACAATATGCTGATCGAAAAAACACTAGAATAATTACAGAGTGATAATTATATTGGTCGCACATCACAACACACTTCGATATTAGTGACGTCACAATATATTATCGGGCTCTTTGCAAAACCACTAGAACCCCTAAATCGGTCTTCATTACTCAGCAAGTAACAATTCCCACTAAGAGCGTTTCGGCCCCTAAAGCTTTGGGCCTCGTTATTTTGCCAGTGTTACCAGTATCGTAATGTCACTGCCTAACATGTTTCTAGTCAAGGTTTGGGAGTCAACAACGGTATTCCGTTAAATCTACAGATGCAAGTTAATTTACTTAGGCACTTCCCATAGTTACTGTAATTATTCTCCTCTATATATTTATTTCGTGTATTATTCACGATAGCTAAGCGGTTCTACGGAACCGAGGTAAGAGTCGAAAGAGTAGAAGTAGAAAAATATTGCACGCGCGGCGTTTGCATTGACTCATTTACTTTCCCTGTGATGGTGAAGCGATAGTTGCTTTTTTAATAAGTTAGTGGATTTATAAGTAGCAGATAAAATAATTATTCGATAACATTACGATTATTTAGTGTTCCAAGGGACTTATAATCATAGATATTTGCTTGCTCGGCGTACAATCAAAAATGGTACACGAATTTCATTGTCCATTAAAAAGAAGAGAAAAAGATAGACTTTCAGAGTATAATGCTTAGTAAGTAAGTAGCAGTTAACTTACCCATTAAACATGAAAACACTTCAGAAGTCAAGTTATTGTTACAAATGACCAATTTTTTTGTTTTTCATATACGGTTACCACTTTTGGTTTTGTTATATTTAATGGCAACATTGGTAAATATTAAAAAACAAACTATTGCATCACCATCGCCAACAATCCAGGCAACCCACTCACTAAACAGAACTCAACCCCAATATATACATACTATAGGTTAATACCTATGTGATGGTTGTTTGTGATAACGTGACATAAATGCGTTATAATCTTAACGCTATATTTCAATAAAGTTGCAGATCTCATTCATTAAGTTACATCTTTAATTTTAATAAAAGTCTTCAATTTCTAACACTAAGGCTTCGAGTTTAAAAACAAATTAAGCGGTCTATATTATACTCTACGTTACGTTCGATACGTTCTAATATAATTTTCAATATTTCATAAATCAATAATTTACGCTTATTACAAGACTTCCTAGCCATGTATGATTAACTTTACGAGTATAAAAAGGTGGTTCAGTAATTCAAACGTAGAAATGGTTATTGTACATTTCATCAATATTATTTTTTAATTATTACAAAAAAACAATTCTTAACAATTCACCTTCAAAATTTTTTTGCACTTAAATACTAAACGCTTACGCCTAATACTCGACGAAAAGTATAAATTACATTACAGAACTCGCTATTTACATTTTATATACTTACTAGCCTCTCTTACGTATGTATCTGATTCTTTTTTGTCTTTACGATGCCTAAAAATGGTAAAGTTAACAATTAAACCGAATGTACTTGTAATTTGTACTATTCAGACACCCTATTTTGATATTACAGAACTTTATTATGCGGTTGCTACAAAATACAAATTGATATGGATTACATATTTGTAATCTACGGCTATTTGATCATGTGATCAATTTATCTTTTGATATGATTTGTCTATGGTAAAATCCATAGACAAACTGGTCTAACAATCATGTTTTCGTGTTTTTGGAAATAGCATTACAATGAATTCAGAATCAGTATATAAACAATTGTTTACATTACCAGTTTTAGTCCGTACACTTCTCCATGTATTCTTACATAAAGCAACTACTTCCCGAATGTTTAAATATACAAGAAATTAATCTGTGCGTTTTTTTTTTCAAAATATACGAATTGGCAGTTACGATTGCATTAAAAATAACAATTACCATCACTAATTAATGTATTATTATCGATAATTACTATTAATAAATAATATACCTTAAGTCATGGCATCTTTGGTATGTTTCTAATGTAAATTAAAGAACAAACGTGAGTATTGTTAACAAGGCAATATGAGAATGCCCATTATTTATGAATTTATACTTACATCGTTGCGGATTAAACATGTCAATGTATCGGGTGACAATGTAATACATGGAATATGTACATTAACATTTTATGAACCTTATAACTTTGATAAATTCATTGCAATGACGAATTATACTGCATGCTGTGTATAGTGTATACTGCAAAAATAAATAAATCTAGTCAGTTTATGACCTTCATATAATGATTTTCTAATAGAAACTGAACCTTCAACTTCTGTTCAACTTTCAGCGGAAACAGCGTAAACTTTTTAAAAGTCACGAAAAATACACTAATTTCTGGAATATAGACATTTACAGACTTAAATACTTGGATAATTTTCCTTTGTATTGTTTGATTTATAGCGGTACATAATAGTAACTATTATAGTTAATTCTTAAAATATAAACAAAAATTTGACTTGTCCAGTGTCGCTCGTTGGGTCAATAAATGTTTATAGTATCTAAGATATTGTGAAAAAGAATTATTGTATTACAATAGTTACCCGCTACACTGAATGTAGTCTTAACATTACAAATGTATAAAATTTAATGTTACTGCGATCAATACTTGCCACTATTGCAAACGCTACACTAACCTCCGTACTAAGATCAGTCCGAAATAAAAAAGTACCCACTGTTATAATAGTCAGAATGCTAGGGTACTCGCGCAAGTCACTATTCTACATTTTACTTACTAGGCATTCATATAATAAGTTTGTAACAGCTTACAATACTAAGTACATAATTAAGAACAACAATGACTTATTCATCATAATTTGTCACTGCACTTTTTGTACCTTAAGTGCACAGTGGTACAATTCCGACCACAACTGCAAGTTTGGTACTTTTGTACTACGTTATACACTGAAAGGGTTAAGACTTGCAAAATTCAAAAGCATATGAATGTTCGCATTAATTAACACTTTAACATGATATCCTCAATGGGCAGTATTTGTGCGAATACCCTTGCAACTTCGAACTATCTAGTGTCAACTAGGTTACATTACAATCCTGCCACACACACTTAGGCACTAAGTCATTACAAATAGAATTGACATTTTCTTTACACACATTCAATTTTCAACAACTGAGCGACCGGGATGTGCACTCGAGACCAGCTTCAGAAACAGCAACTAGCCGATCAGATAGTGATTGTGTTCGGAAACATTCCCCCGTGATTACAAAATAGCAACAGGAACGTTTTCCGAAAAGAATTTTCAATTTTTGGCCCACTTTTCTGGAATTTAAAATTTGACTTCAACATATCTTTGTGAAGTCCAATGATATCATATATATGTCTAATTTGACAGTTGGTATCGTACAACGAAAAATACAGATTAAAAATCTGGTATATTTTTTCCGATATTAGTGTATAAATCTAACTGATTTTCGAGCCTCGTTTGTTGCACGATACGTTATTTAAACATATTATAATATCATTGAACAGCATGTACCTATGTACACAATGATCAATGGATCACAGTTAACTTACAATGGCGCACCAACAATCTAAATTGGCAATGTGGCATCGCAGTGCCTGCTTACGCTCTAATTCTATGTATATATACTCGCTAAATCTATAACATTATCGAATAATTATCAAAACGATCTTCTAATAATCTAAATACACCCATAAGAAGCACTTTAATGAGTTAGTATCAGAACTTTACAAATTATTTTATACAGAGTAAATATAATTCATATTATATTTTGTGTTTTAATATAGTGTCGTTTAGTACCATTAACCAGACAACGCATTGTATGCGTTAGTTACATTATTATAAGGGGACGTGGGTACACTTGTGCGAAATGGGCAGTTGTATATAAACTTTGACACCAAAAGTCAAATAAATGCAGCGTCATAGGTAAAAGTAATAAGTGGGGAGATACATAGGTTCTATTTACAACAGTGCTGTCTGGTTATAACATTATTAGTTCAGATAGAGAGAAATCGACGCTATGTTTAATGACGTAACCTACAAGTAGTAAAAAGCGTTTTGTGAATTCATTGTCGCATTTCCGTAATTTTCGCAAGTCATCGAAAGACGAACTCGGAAAATACGCAATGAACATCACGTCATCATTAACTAGTCATCAACATGTTACCAACAAAACTTATATTTTCACCTAAAATATTAGTAAACTATGTATAATTCTAACCAATCTACAAATTTGTTACATTATGCATCGTAAATTTGTTACATTATGCATCGTAGATACATCATAATCGTTTCGTTTCCATCAAAATAAACATAAATTTCCGTCACATTTCCGACTCAATCAATTTGGATCACGAATCAACGCGGAAGCATCGTTCGGAGCATACGTTTCGACGTTACTTCACAATCGATCAGTTCACTCGTTCCCAATCGCATACACTTCAACACATTCCGAGACACTTCGATTCGTACAAGAACGTAAAGTCGCGTAAGGTCCACTGGAGCGGATCACGTGACCCGCGGTCACAACAAGTAAGGAGCGTAAAGTAGTCCAAGGTTACCGGGGCGGGCGCTAGTTGCGGTAGATGTACGCGCAGGGCTGCGGGGCGGGCGGCGGCGGCGTGGGCGGGCGCTCGCCCGACGGCGACGGCGACGACGACGGCGGCGACGGCGACGACGACGACGCGCCGCCGCTGCCGGACGTCGAGCCGGACCCGCTGCTGCGCTGCGACACTGCGGGTCAAACATCATTTATGTACCACCTTTGGAACTATCACTGTATACCAGATTATTACATTGCGTAATATCTATTTTGTCGATTCGGTGTGAACAGTAATAGTAATTTAGTAAAATTATACCATTAATACAAAGTCACATAGTGATGGAAAATTACTTTAGAGAACTTCCAAGTATTTAATTTAAGAAACTAATTTAAACTGGAACAGAAAAACATATCTATTTTAAATAATTATTTTTCGTTAACCGTTAAACGGTTGTCTTTTATTTTTATTCGGTGAGAACTTAGATATACATACTTATTTCCTCATCCGGTGTTTTAACGCAACTGTGTTCCGCTTCAGATAGAATCCCTGTTCTATGGGGAGTTATGCACAAGTGTCCATGGGAGGAAGTGACCACTTAAATACCGTGTTTATCTGCTATTTCTATAATATAAATGAAACTTACCCAACGTATGATGGTGGTGCGTATTATGCTTATGATGGTGCAGATCGCGCGCGTCCGCCCCGCTTGTTTCTCAGAGGTACACCTTCTTCACTGAGCGCGTGGTCGAGAACCCGTTGTCGTTGCCGCGCCGGTACCCATCGCCCTGCGGTCCGAATATTCCTGTGTTAACTAACATGCGTATGTCAATATGGGTGCTATGGAACTAGAGTTAGTGAGAGCCGAGTGTTGTTGGGACAATATGAACCAATCATTCAATGTAAGGTACAATATTGTACAAAGCAATATGGTTCGGTTTGTACTGACAACACTCGGTTTTAGTAATGAGTGAAAAAAGCGAGTTAAGTAAAGGACAATTTTAATCAATGGTACAATTCCATAATTTGATTAAATTATTGGTACAATAAAATTATGTACTATCAGTATTGTTTATTTGATACAAAACTCGCTTTTATACGATGATATAAAAAGAAATTATTAAAAGGGTGTGTTAATTTTGAAGAAAAGATGATAGCAGGAATTAATCGATTGAAAAGTGGAGTTAAAAAAGGAATTTATGAATTTATAAATTATTTGCCGTTCAAAATTTTTATGGACATGTTTAAGATAGTATGGTAATAGTTGTCATGCATGTTTTATGTCTATAATTAAAAATAATCAGTTACATGCTTTGATGCAAAAACAAAAATATGAAAGTATATTATGAAATGTCTATACAACATATAAATTTATGTAAATAATGACATGCGAATATGATACTTAAAATGAAATGCATAGGTACGATTATACGTTACTTACATCACCGACGAAGCATATCACCCAACATTACTAGGTAACTATTTACTTGCAGTCTTTATTTTTCTTAATCAAAAAATCACTGGACTGTAGGAAGATAGGCTAATAGGACAGAATACATTTTTACATAGGATACATAAGTACATAGTTTACAGTATAAAGCTTCAAACCAGATATGCAAATACTGAATAATACCTAGACAAAATAGTAAATGGATTGACATTTACTTTATATACTAAACGAATATTTTTGAATTTCTTAATCTTGGGACGATAGTATTGTACTCATTATCTATGTAGTTTGTTTTACAGGTAAATAAAGATTTTGTAGTTTGGTTTTATTTAATAAGTGGTTAAGTTAAGAATACCGAAATGAGATATTATTCGCACTACTAGCTGACCTAATGTTTATTTTTGCACGCGATATTATTTATTAATTTAACGCGATTTATACATAAAAATATGCAGTTTTATTACTGAAATGATTACATCCATTTTTAAATAGTATATATCATATTCATAACCGTTCGTCGGAATTATGTACCGCTACACATTATACTTATATTTGAAGAAGTACAAATTTAGTACTTTTAGAAGCTTCCGTTTTAACTATTGCACACTGAGTATTATATTACTTGGTAAATAGAATGTCTCTACCATGAAGTTATACAATTATACGAGCAACTTATGTACCGATATATTACAGGTAAAATATTATATTTTATGGTACATAATCTTGAAATTTATGTTTGAAATGGCCCTATATACAACTCAAATTACGCTTCTATGTACAACAAAAATTATGTACCGATATATTACAGGTACAATATCATGTTTCATTGTACGTAATCTTGAAATTTGTTCGAAATGGCCTTATATACAACTCAAATTATGCTATACTTTATATGCACGTACAGTACATAATATTTATACTCCTGTTCAATATCTACAGTACACGTACAATACCTATCATAATATCACAAAGTACATAATTTCGTCGTCTCCAACTCCTACAAAACCGTACAAGCCATGCGTAAGAACGTAAGAAGAGTACAACTGACATTGACCTGATGCGAGCGGAGGGTGCCGAAGTTGTCGCGGCGGTACGCGTCCGGCTGGAACTGGAAGAGCGTCTCGTGGTGCGGGTAGGGGTGCTTGCGGAGCGTCGCGCGCGGGGACGCCGGCTTCGGCGGCGCCAGCACCGGCTCCGCGTACGTCACCTCCTCCACCTGCTGCAGCAGCTTGGGCTCCGCTTGGATCCTGGAGATGAAGCGGTGATTATTAAGACGCAAGATTGAGAAATATTGGGAAGTTAGTGACAAAAGAGAAAGAGGGCAAGAGGGAGGGAGAGAGAGGACGAGATAAAGATATAAAAGAGAAAGAAAGAGTGGGAAGTAAGACAGGGAAGAAGATGAGACGGATGAAAAAATTGAAAGGAGGCAGAAAGAGAAAAAAGGGAGGACGGAAGAACAGGAAAAAGAGCTAAAAGGAGACAGTCATAAAGGACAAGACATAAATGAGTGTTTCTCTCACTGTTTCAATGAAATTAGAATATGAGAAAATGACAGAACGAGAGCGGGAAGAGAGAAAGCGAGAGATAAAGAGAAAATGGAGAGAAAGAGAGAGAGATGGAAAAAAATATAAAAACAAAGAAAGAAGAACGCAAAAACTAAATTAATAATTATGTTAATGTTGAATCGAAAAGTAAAATAATTTAGTAAAGAGAATAAAACAATTCAATAATGTATTTATTTAATCTTGAAATTATTGTACGCGATCCCAGGGAAATTGGGAGATTTGAATTTCTTTGTTCTGTTACATTATTTGTAGCGTTTAACGCCAGAAGGGCAACTCTAATTCGAATTCATACACACCTGTTGATATTCTGTCTCTGTTCAAAGTATTCGTATTCCGTATCGGGATACGGCATGTTATCGTCATCATCCTTCTTGCATCGCCGTCCACAAATGTACCCTGCAGCGAATCCAGCGCCCAGCGCTGCTAAAGCTCCAGCCGCTACCGCCAGCGCTAGAGTCTCCACTGAATACGCTGCAGGGGGTGGGTCAGCTGCGAGGACTTTTGGACCTGGTGAATAGAAATTAAAATGTAAATAGGAACGGATACTTGAAATATCTTACAAATGCAACTTCTGCTAATCAATCTACCAAGAACAGAGTGCTTTCTTCGAGTATGTTTGCTTTGACTGAGTAAGTAAAATACTTAAGATATAATCGTTGTAGCAGTCTGATGACGGTATAATTGATGGGAGATTTACTATCTTTTTTATTCTGTATAGTTCCAGAATTTCGCTATGACCAAGATCCATGCCACAGGTTTGAAATATCGGCAATAGAAAATTTAAAAAACCGCATATATTCTAGTGGTATAAATGAAGATGGAAGAAAAAAAATAGTATGATACTCACCTTCATTGTTATTGTTATTTCCCTTGCCATCCTTGTCTTGAACGATGCTGATAACTTCACCCTTATTCTCCCTCGCGTCGTCGTACAGCCCGGAACTCAAACCACCGACAGCACCAGCATCTTTACCTAAATAAATATTGGATTCAAATGTAGTTTATAAACTCAGTAGAAGTTAAAAGACTCAGTTGCTTTCAACACTAAAACAGATTAAAAAATAAAACTGTACATCAAACACTGAAACTAGGTGTTCCGATACCATCGCAATCGAACCACTAGGAATCTAAACTTTTAAAACCATAAATTATGTCACTTACGAAAGAGGTATTTTTCTCACCCTTATTTTTCCCTGTTAATACAACTTTTTTTATAAGAATGAAGTAGCAAACGAGCATGCAGTCCAACTGATGGTAAGTGGTTACTGCCGTTCATGGACATATGTAAGCAACTTTATATAAAACTGGGGTTGTCAACTTCATATAAAACTAGTCGCATTGCTTCTCCCGAGGACTGAGTTGCTCGTCTCATATATAGGTGAGCCGGCAACCACACCCTTCCAACGAAACGCAAGAACTGCTTCACGCTAGAAATAGGTGTGGCGGGGGGGCTTCCCCCGGCGGACTACATTGGGTCTTCCACCCACGAAGATTTATTT